>VZTG01006037.1:0-55103 GCA_013397845.1 Melanocharis versteri
CAGGGCTCGTAGTGACTGTTGGCTGCACAGGCCAATGCTGTGGAAGAAAAGATAAAGATATATAATAATATTTTTTACTCATGTATTGGGGCTTGTTTATTATCATATCCTGATTTCTTTTGATGTGTTTGTAAACATCTTGGAATTAGCAGCATTTTTATGCATGTCTTTGTTGTCTTACCACACTTGAATTTCTTTTGAGGTTTGGCCTATTTAAAGCTCTAAAGTTTCACTCAGAGTGAGCATTTCCCAGGACACCTCTTATTCCTTAAGATGATTTCTTGAATTCTTGCATTGGACAGAGGATATCAGTGTCATGTTAGCTATTTGTCCTAGGCATGCTATATTTCTTTTATAGTCCTGATATTTAATTCCAGTCATGTTGTAATGTCTTAATTCTTATTTTCTCACTTTTACTCAGGTCTTTAAGGTTTGTCAAATAATCAGGATCTAGAAGTGCTCTATTTTATTTTTATATTTTGCAATATGTATGGCATATAACTACCCTTTGTAATTAGATGTCTTAAACACTGTCATATTCTGATGAGAAGGTCTGAGAACTGAAGTTTCTTGAGGAATATTTTTTCAGCTTCCGGATGTTTATGTGCTGTGGGACAATTTTTAGTGACATATTTTCTCACTCTATTTTTAGCCTACTTTTCTAAGGAGACAGATATAATACAATGACATTGTACATTTCTCTGCCCATCCTCCCACCTAATTTGACCCAGGTGATCTACAGGGAATAAGTTGGTGAGGTTGGCAAAGGACAAAAATATATACAGGTTCATTAAATGAAATAGGCACAAGGCAAGGAGGAGAGATCCTGCAAGCTCTTTCAGCAGAAAGAAGCGATGCAGAGACAGCTCACTCCTCCTTAGAAACCATAGAATCTCTAGGAGAAGAAGCTTCAGTAATGTCCCCAGCTGAGAAAATGCTCCAGATAGAGACTGAAGTCAAATGGGAAACAAAAGTCAGAAAATAAATTAGGCTTCAGTAATTTCAGTAATTTTCAGACAATCTCTTTAGTCTCCCCATCTCCTTCAGCACAGAAGGCATGTGGGTCACTGAATTACTATTTCCTGTTCCTTTTATTGTTTCTAGTGGGAACAGATCTGTTCAGGCATTTCAGACAGTACTTAAATTTTGTTCTAAAAATAATATGGATTTTTTTCCCTATAATATATGCCTGAATGCTTGAGAAATGTTCTTTATTTACTCTTTACCAATACTCAGACAAGAAAGGTCATTATTCCTCCTGACTCCCTAGCACTGACATCTATCTATTACATCAATACTTGACACCTTTTGTCTTGTGCCTCTGTGTGCTTCTGTCTCTTCCATCTCTTCCCTACTCTCCCTGCCCTCTCCACCCTCAGTAGCATTGTTACGATCTCCATTGTTACAATCTCCAATTACTTTTGGCTCAAGTCTTGGCCTTTAATTCCAGGCTGCCTATCCGTGTTAGCTCCTCTCCCATCTGAAACCATGAATGACTATGCCTGTACTGATACTGATACTCTGATGCTTTCCTCCACATCCTATAGGGAAGAATGGTGAGCACTCCCTACTCTCTCATACATATGGGAGTCTGTGCCACTGATGGTGTTTACGACACTCTCCTGCCTTTATCCCAGATCTCCTGCTCAGCTTGTCAGAAGAGTTCCTCCTTCATCTTGCTCTCTTTGCAGGGAGGAATTCAAAGGAAAGGTCTCCAATTCTATTTTAAGATGGATTTGGTGGTATTTTTCCCTTTCATTCAAAGCAGCTGAACTATTTTCACTAGCATCTTCCCAAAGGAATCAAACTGAGGAACTACATATCACTATGAAATCTTTAGCCTGATCAGTCAAAATTCTCAGTGTTAGATTAATTCAAAACTGGGCTGTAAGGCTCTGTCTTCAGGAAATCCTCATTATACCCTCCTGACAAGTGGTAATTTCTAGCAATCTTTGATACATACGGCAAAAGGTTGCATTTCTCCATTGTGCCAGCTGGACTCCTGCAGCTTGGCACAGATCTGCATAAGCCTGTAGGCTTTCACAGAGGGCTGCATTGTTCAAATGAAGTTCACAGAGATCATACTGGCAGTCTTCAAAATAACTCCGTGGATCAACTACTGAGTGGCAGTTCTGGAATGGACCATTTGGATCTGTGATCAGACCACAGTATGCGTTGCTTTGGATCATGTGTTTTTCATCATCAGTGCAATTTGGAGTATGGCCGTCATCTGGTGAGCACCTAATGTGGGAAAAAAGAAAAAAGATGTGGAAAAATGAACGGATCAACTCTGGATTCACTAGCACCTGAGATGCTTTTCACATCACATCTACCAAAACTACAGGTCTCTTCCCAGGCTAAACATGACGTATTTCAAATCCCTCTATTTCAAACTCTTAGGATAGAAATTCAGACTGTAATAGGATCTCAACCTGATACTCTTTGAGAGGCTTGGACGAAACCCAGTTATTTATTTTTGGCTTTTTGGTAAGTCAGGCTGTTTACATGGAAGGGGAATTAGAAAGCGAAAGCATTCAAAGCTAAACTCCTATTGTTATTGAATTACATATAGTGAAATTATAAATAACATGTCAAGTATCTCAGAAGAGTGGAAACAATGTCTTCAAGTATTAGCATTCGTATACTAAAACAATAACTGAAATCTAAATGGGCACCTTCAGTGTATTATTCAAATACTAAAATGTACATTTAAATGTACAAAAGGAATTTAGCCACGCCAGTGCTAAAACTCACAGATCATTCTTCCTGTCTGGCCTGTGTTTGTACTTAACATACTCTTTCTTTGTGTTTGCTCTGTCAGCACTAGGGGACAAAAGAAGCCCCCAAGGCCTTTCTCTCCTATCACCAAGGCAAAGCAAATGAGAAAGGCGGTGTCTCTTATATGGGAGTGTTGTTTGCTTGCAGCTGTGTGCCCTGGATTGCATCAGGGTGCCTAAAGAGACCACTTATGGAGACATGAACAAATACATATTTTTTTCTGATTTAATTGGCTGCTGTTCCTGAAAACCCCAACGTGTAAGTAACCCTAAAACACAGGCCCAGAGGTCCCTCCAGGGGTAGGTGACATGAGGATATGGATGCTGCATGTGCAGTGCCCAGCACCTCACAGGATCTAGCCCTGAACAATAGGGACAAAGCCCTTCCCCATGGTGAGGCCACAGGGATGGCACTGGCTGCCTGAGCCCAGCAGAGGCCTGAGCTTTTCCTGAAGAATCATCATGATGTGAGGGAGCACAAAAACCCCACCACCACAGCTGCACTTTTTTTGGGCACAAAGCATATGTGGAGTAAGATTTGAAGGGGGAAGAAGGAAGGGATTTCTCCCCTGTCCTTGGCACTGTTGAGGCTACACCTTGATTCCTGTGCTCGGTTTTGGGCCTCTCACTACCAGAAAGACACTGAGCTGCTGGACTGTATCCAGAGAAGGGCAGCGGAGCTGGTGAAGGGCCTGGAGCACAAGTCTTATGAGGAGCGGCTGAGGGAATTGAGGTTGTTAGGCCGTAGTGAGGAGAAGGTTCAGGGGACACCTCCTCACTCTTTGCAGCTCCCTGAAGGGAGGCTGTAGTGAGGTGGGGGACAGTCTCTTTTCCAGGTGATAGGGTAAGAGGAAATGGCCTCAAGTTGCACCAGGGGAGGTTTAGATTAGATATTAGGAAAAATTTCTGCTCCAAAAAGGTTGTTGAGTATTGGAACAGGCTGCCTAGGGAAGTGGTGGAATCACCATCTCTGGAGGTATTGAAAAGATGCCTAAATGTGGCATTTGAGGACATGGTTTGTTGTTGGATATGGCAGTACTGGGTTGACTGCTGGACTCGATGATGTTAAAGGTCTTTTCCAGCCTAAACAGTTTTAAGGGTCTAAGAAATTTTCTCTTTTTAAGCACAGTTAAATTTTCTGTGAAACTTTACCCAGATACATAAAGTGAGAACACTGACAAGGACAGATTTTATCCCATATGTCAGACATTTTTGGCCTCCAAAGAAGAGTTGCATAAAACACTGGTCATTGCATAGCCAACAGGTAAGACCTAAGATCCTGGCAGGAGTCCTACCTGGAGTCATTGTAAACCTGCCAACTGTTGCCAAGGCTGGTTGAGTTTGGTTCCATCTCTCCATGTGGGTTGAGAAAGTCATCTGCTTTAAGCCCGTTGTAATTTCCACACATTCCACAGACTTTAGACATATAGGTACTGGGAAGAGTGATTTCTGCTCTGTTATTTCCATCAAACTTGACTTGCAGCCCAAAGTCAGTAGTAACCACAACATACTGCCCACTGAGGGAAATATTGACACCTGGGGCCAAGGTCACAGGGACCACCTGGCTGACTCCATTGACCTGCAGGCACAGAGAAGGACAAGTATTGTAAGCACTTGACAAGAAGTATTTTTAATGGTGACCCTCTTAGATCCCTATATTGACACAGTGAGCAGCAAGAACTCACTCTGTGCTGGTATTATTTACCAGGAATGGTGTATATGGCCACATAATCTAGGACTTGAGGCTGTAACAACGTGGCTGCAACATAGCTTACGAGGGTGGTCTTGGTGAGCCAGACACAGCTGGCAAAAGTCCAAGACTTAGCATGGTCTATCTGCAGCAACTGCCTACAGACCTGTTAATTTTTTACAACAAAACCAGTAAATAGAAGGGAAAGGTAAAGAGAGAGGTTGTTGGACAAATGAGAACATACGAGTTCTCTATGTCTCTAAGATCAGATGGGAAAGGATTCAGTGTACCTTCAAACCTTTGCCTCTTTAAAATCACTGTAGTATTTTCTTATAAGAAGGGTGGTAATGAAGCAAGGTGACCTGTTCATTTGCTGGGGGTTTGGCTCAACCACCTCCACTCTCTTGGCCCTTTATGGAAAGGATCCATAAAGGAGTCCTAGGATGCACTAGCTGGCCAAGTGTACAATCAGTGTAAGGAGAGTCATCAGATTGTCACCCCAGGACTCCCACCTGGCCCTGCTTTATGGCAAAGGCCAGGTGTTAAGTGAAGTTAACAGTGAAGTGGAATAAGTAGAAATCAGGGAGAAGTGTTCAGCGTCACAGGCTACCACACAGGATTGGGAAATTACTACCAGCATGAACTCAGCTAATTCAGAACCTCTTTGTTCCCTGTTACATGCCAAACTTGAGCATGGGGAGTAGGTTAGAAAGGTTGTCTAGCCCACCAACCTCATCTGGA
The DNA here is from genome assembly GCA_013397845.1 of Melanocharis versteri. Lineage (NCBI taxonomy): Eukaryota > Metazoa > Chordata > Aves > Passeriformes > Melanocharitidae > Melanocharis > Melanocharis versteri. Next base: position 5,209 of record VZTG01006037.1, read on the forward strand.
GTGTCAGCTCTAAGCCCACATTTCAACAACACAGCACAGAATTTTAGCCTATGCTTTCCGTTTTGAAATTCCCATGTTTAAGGACTCCGCATTACTCCTGCTCCTAAATATTTGACTGCGCTCTCAAAATTATTGTATGGATGCTGGAAATTTGTAGTAACTGTACAACAATATCTTCATTCATGCTAGGAGTTATGAATGATAGACAGTGGGCTCCAGTCTTACCTTAACAGCTCTTTTTTGACCGAGGTTGATCCTGTAGCCGTAGACATCAATATCCACGTACTGGACATAGGACACACGGGTGTTGCCTCCTCTGTGCTCATTGGCTGCTTCCACGTTGAAGTAAGGCAGGGAGCTGTTGCTCTCGCACAGCTTGGAGAGGGTGTAGGTGCAGGTGCCCATGAAGTCATGACGCTGCTTGTCAAAGGTGTTGTAGTGGGGATCCCCATATATACTGCAAATAGCTTCTGGAGACGGGGAAAAGGAAAATGTTCTCATTAACATACAGACACATCCCGGAAGCCCATCTTATTGTGTCTTCCTACTGCACAATCACCCTCATTTTGTAGATTACATCTGGAAGAACTGAAACAGAAAAGGCTGATTCATATGGCATAAAGCAACGTCACAGACAAATACCCATAGAAATTAACTGAAGCAAAGAAGCAGTACCACTAGTAAAAAAAAAAAAGAAGGGGTCCTTTTACAACCCATGGAGTAGCATATGTGATTAGCTAATATTACCTGTTACTGGAGGTGATATAGATTCTGTTGGTGTAGGTGTTGGTGGTACAGGTGTAGAGACAGCTTCTGTTAGTGGAAAAGACAAAGCAATACAATGAGCTTTAACATTACAGGGTGAACACTATTCACACACCAACATACAGGAATTTTCACTTACTCCTCACCAGCATAAAGTTAGAAGGTCTTCAGTGAAGCAAGTAGAACTACCTGTGTTTAAAATCGGTGATGTGTGGGTCTTTTTAGCTCTTAGGAAATCTCATCTGATTGTTAGTTTGATCTCAGTAACTGAGCTCGGGCTCCTCTCGGGAGCTGGAAGCGTAGTTACAGTTGGGTGTGTGACTCCCTCTGGTGTACATTAAGACACATGAAGGTCCTACTGTCAGCGAGTGTTGGTAGGTATGAGAGTGAGGTGAACAGAGAAGCTCTTGTCTCTCGGAGTTACCTTTGTGCACCATCCGGTGGCTGAATCATGTGCTAATACAACTGGAAAAATGAGAACTGGCTCTCCCTAGCCCTCAAACAAAATAAGGCCCCAAATATTTTTCACAGAATTTTAAATAAAATCATATGATCAGAGGATGTGGACCTGAAAGGAAATCTTTGTCACAGGTACTGTAAATTCAAAACATGTTATGTCCTTGTATGAGTAGTGTTTTACAGAGAACAACACCTATTAAGACTTAATGACAATTTCTGTAAGTTTTTTAGCAAATTTCTTGTTCAATTCACATTTTTAGGTGTTGCATGCTTGTCAGTAAGAATGTACTCCAGCCATGCACAACTTGTGCCAGTCTTGGCTGATCCGTTACAGGGTCAGAGATAAAGCTCAAATTGCTGATTCGTAGTCAAAGCTGGTAGTGCAACTCAGTGTTAATGACTCATTGTTATTTCTTTTTGTGACATATGGTTGTACTGTGTATTTAATGAGCTTGCATGAACTGATATCAGCTGTAAAATGCCAATTAGACCATTTAATCTGGAATCCAAGATCAATGTGCATAGCCTTGTCTAAGTTTAGAGGTGCACTTCAGACTTAGAAGTGAGGGTAAATTTTGCTGCACCTGGTGAAAAAGGTCACATTTGCAGAGAAAGGGATAGCTTGTCTTGGATGTTGGAGGTGATGAGGAAAGATTTAGGAAGAAATTACAGCAAAACACATAACATTTAAATGAAGTGAGGTGTAAAGTTTTTGCCATTTCTCTTTTGTGGTTCGAAGTTCTGAGGGGTTGCTATATTGTATATGGAATAAAGTGATGGTCAACAGCTTAAACAGAGAGGAGGAAGTAGCACAGACTTGGGTGCAAACACAGACTTACCACAGGGTCCATCCCTTACTCTCACATTGTCCAGTGCTGTATCCCCATACTCTGTCAGTCCTCGGACAGCCTCAAAAATTACCTAGGCAGGAGACACAAAGTGGTCCCTGCATCAGAGTTGTTTAGGCAAACACAAGACCATTTCTCTTAAAATGTTTTCAAACTAATCTCTCTGCTTTTTTGCTTATAATAGCAATTGGCAAGATGAGGTTATAACAGTTTTCTTAGCTTCCCTCAGCTAAAGGAATATATATTCTGTAATAAGGTGAGGACTGCAAGAAACATCGTCCTCTATTTCGCTGACTTATAAATGATTTATGAGAATTAGTGGTCTGGCTTTTACAGAGGAGTCCAAAGCAGGCAGCATCCCAAAGTCCAAACCTTGAAACTCACAGCAGACAAACCTGCATTTAATTAAGACATTAAAGTCCTTGGCTTCATGATAAAGTTAAGGCAGAAAGGAAGGAAAAAGACAGAAAACTAAACTGAATTTTATCCCTTAACTAACAGCACTGGTGAAAATAGGGGGTTGTTTCTTTCTTCTGTGAGTTCATTGACAGAAATCACGAGGCCATTCTATTTACAAAATATAAACCAAGCAAATCTTGGTTATATTTTCTAGCTTATGTGCACAACATTTTTTCAGCCTGCAAGGGGAGAATAAATGCTGACCCTGTAAAAATAAATATATTTGTTAAATATATTACCTTTATCTTTCTCTGTGTTGGAAAAGTTTGAGTGATGGCACCATATTTCCACAAGGAACTCTGGTTTCCCTTTCGATGCCACACCACAGACTCCCCCGTGCCATCTTGGACAATCACTCTCAGCTCATTCATCTCTTCTGATCCAAACATGTAGTACCAGAAGTCTATGCATATCTTTCCAGAAACTACAGTATCTGGGCTCTCCAGTCTGTTAGTGTCGAAGGGGACCAGATTACTTGCTTCTTGGTAGATGAAATAACCTTCTGCAGAGTGAAAAAAATTAAAATGTGTTTGAATCTTCCGATAACTTATTAGGTGTCATTTAGAACTGAAGTGCAACCCAATCCTGGAAGAAATTAAGGTATCATTGTCAGTGTAAAGAAACAAAGCAAAGGGTGTTTGGACTTCACATTGCAATGGTTAACTCATGTAGTTATCCAAAGTAGAATGTGAGCCTGAGAGCAAAGCAAATATATTTCATCTCACAAGAATAGTTATTTTTGGATCACAATTAAAGATGTAGGATTCTTTCAAGAGACAGCATCTTCAAACCCTGCCACACTGATCCATGTTGTTTCCACTTTCCTCAAAGGCAAATAATGCATTCTTCTATACACTTTCTCTTGTGGGATATATTTTTAAAATAAATATTTTGGTCTCAAGATGAGTAAATCCCTGCCACAAGGAAAATTCTAAACTGTCAGCATTTGGCTTTGTCTCAAAATGGAAGAAATAGAAAGAAATGCTGATATTTCCTTCAAAATATTTATATTTGACATTATGAAAAGGAAGGAAAATTTTCAAAATTCAGAGACTTGCAGTGTTTCTTTAGGGTTTGAAATGCTTTAGGCTGATTGGTTCGATATGAAATCAGATTTTGCTTTATTAGGGCTGAGGTTTTTTGCTTCATGTTGGCTAAGATCAAAATTACATTTCCCCATTGCAGCTAAAGTCAAGCCTCTTCCATCTGACTACAGAAAAGAATAAAAAATAAATGAATGGCCATTTCTGTGTGGTAAAGTATGGCTCCACACATAGCATCTAACATTCAGTCATAGCTTTAAGTTAGCAAGAAAATTTAAGTCACATTTAAAGTGATATGGCCTGTCTCAATTCAAAAAGCAAAACACTATTATTTGTGTTGATCCAAATAAAAGATATTTCATTTCTTCTTTCAACAGGCAATTTTTAATTGTTATTATCAAAATAGTAAAAACGCAGAAAATTATTTAGCAACAATCCCAACTAATACTGTTCTAATCCGCTTACTGACTCTGACAGTAGCTGACCTTTCGGTCTTGGGATAATTACAGGAAGCCGTATGACTGCAGACCGATCCCCCTAAATGGATCTGCTGGGGCAAGGATAGCGGTTCAAACACGCAGAGATGGAGTCATGGAGTATTTGTTTGATACTGTGACCATGTTAGACTCCAGTTTTTAAATCACAGGTATCAGAGGACAAGTTTTTAAAAATGTTCTTCATTTTCAGACTTGATTTTGTAACTAGCTGGTGTGAACTTTATCTTGTGCCAGTGCAGTAATCATTATATTCATTGCCATAAACTGGTATCAGTGTAATTTGGCCAGAAGCCCTCCCTTGAAAAATGATCTGTTCCATGTCACTATATTCTCCATGAGCCCTAAGTGATACAATTAGCTTTCTTTTACTTCCATGCACTGATAAAGATATTCAATGTATGATGGACAAGGCAGTTTAATTCACTCCCGTCTGATATGGTGAAAAGTCAAAGACAGGTGTCAGAATGAAACAAACCCGACACATTTCAAAGGGCTTCATGGATCTCTTTTCTCTTTCAAAGAAAGCAGAATAAAGGTAGTCAGGCTGTCTTCAAGTAAGGAAAATCAACAAGGCCACTACCAAGCACTTACTTCCATCAGGATAGTCTCCATCAGGACCTGTTCCATCAGTTGGAGTGTCATGCTTGGTTCGTATCCACATTCCCTGGTTGACATTGCAAGGCTGGGTCCAGTCACAGAATGGCCTTGAGTTATTGTTAAAATCACATCTGGTGAGGTAAGCTGAAATACAACACATTAAAGTGAGGAAGAGGAGCCAGCACGTCCAAAGTCTACCGTGGGTGGTTATCAACACTAATGACAGGCACTTACCTGTTTCAGGATCCCAGATCCTCAAGCCACCTCTTGGTCTTTGCTTGATCCTGTCAAGAAAAAATGGAGTGAAGCCCTTGTGGAACTAGTGACTCAAAAACAGTTTAAGAAAGAATGTTGGGACCTCAATTTATGCCTCTGGGTGTTTCACTGAATATCTAAATAGACCCAGGGTTTCACCCATGTCTGATCTTCTTTTCCCATATGGAAGTCACTTGTTCATGGCAAAGGTCTGAGAGCGAGTCAAAGGTGGGAAGGATCCTCTGCTCTGTATCCCACTGAACTGGAATGAGAGGAGTTCTCCTGGGCACAGAGAGCTGCAGAGGGATGGATGGATCATCTCAGCTCAGGCAACACCAGGATAATACCAAAGACTTTCTAGGAACTTGCTCATGGCATTATTATCCCCACTGTTGCAAAGTGAAGTGTGTCAATGCCAGTAAGCCAGTGCCCTGTGTAACTCAGTTACTTGTTGGAAGGCTACATATTTCCTTTAACCCCTGCAAATCTCTCATGACACAATGGTTTTATTTCATTCAGCTCTTCTAATTTACCCTGAAAATGCTGCAAAACAAAAGCAGTTACAAATGCACAGTCTTTGTGTGCTAAAAAGTCCTGCAGAGATGAGTTGACACAAGACCAAAATCCCACCGCAGATCTCATCATAAATGGCTCTGCTCTTTGGGTGTTTTGCATAGGGAAGGGATGGTCCCCAATTTCTGGAGGCAGGGTTCAGTTCCAAACTCTATGGTGCTCCCTCCTTAATCATCCTTATTGCACCTGACACAGTATAGAGAATCTGTCCTTAAGTGAATGGAGCACAAGGGATGTCTGCACTGCTCAAAATCCAAGCAATGACATTCAGAAAACTAGGGAGATTAGGAGCAAATATCACAATCAATTTATTGTGAAATGATGCAATGAAATGCAGCAAGCAACTGGAAAACAGGTTGAGCTCAGGCTAAGGAGGAAAAGAATATGTAAAGACAGATAAAGTAAGAAAGTTTTCTTCATTGTTCTTCTTGGATTTCTTCTTCCACGGGAAAGGGAAAGCCATGATAAGTTGCCACTCAGTCTCTATTCAGTGCTATCTTTAAACAGTTATGCATCAGGCAAATCCTAAAGCAAAGGTTACTGTAGGTATATTCAGAGTCAAGAGAGTTTTATAACTATTGTGATTATTTGTCCAGATCTCTTCTTTTCAGCTGTGCCATTAGAAATCCATGTGTTACAGGTTTCTCTCTCAGACAGAAGCCAGAGCAGAATTAGGCAACCACAAATTTAAATAATTTATTTTTTAAAATGACATGGTTCAATTGTACGACATTCCACATTTAAAAAGGGAAGAAACATTCCACATTTTAAAAGTGAAGAAAGGATATTTATCATTAACAGCTAAGCTTCCTGAATTTAGCTTCATTCAGTAGTGTTCTACTTACCCTGTGGTATTCAGCACTGAAATCCAGAGTAAAATTAAAGTGTATTGTAAGTGCCAAGAGGTTCCCATGTTAGAAGACAGAGTTAAATTTTCTGTGTAGTGCAGTTCTCATAGTAATCCACCAGCTGTACTGAGCAAGGAGAAAAAGGGGATGACCTACGGTGAAGCAGGTGAATATATTGACAAGAGGGTGGAGGCGATTATAAAAATCTGTCCAACCATATATCATGTTCCCTGGGCTATCTACCTTGAGAAAAGCACCTATGAACTGAATATTCATACTCTGTGTCACTTTCTTTGACACCCTTAGCTGTTTGGTAGAGAAATTTATGTGATTTTGGAAATTTTTGTTGCTGCTCTTGTATATTAAAGAAATCTGGAAATTTAAAGAGATTTTTTTTTTCTGACATAGATAGCAAGACAACTTTTTCCATTTTAAAACTCCTGCCCAGCTTTCACTGCTAGTCTAAGTGAGATTTCTCATTCTGACTGAATTTTCTCCCTTTCTGAAACTAGCAGTCAGTGGAGCAGATAACAAGATTTCAATTTACTCACAACAGTCCAGTTGTCATGGGCATAATTCAGGAACTTGCTGAAATATTACTGATACCATATCGCTCCTGCTTAAAAATAAAGGATCATTTTCTGGGCTTCCATGAAGTCTCTGTCGGTTGCTGGCAGTCCAGAACAAGCAGATGGATCATTCACACTGACACTTTCCGTTCTTTTGCAGCATTTCTTGCACTGGGGTCTGCAACAAATAGCTCAAAGCAGACAAATTCCTACGACATTTGGATTTCGTGAGTGATGAGAGTCAAAGGAGCACCATAAAGTGTATAGTGTGTCCTTGCACTGCCTGGAAACCCCAGGCTCTTTTTTTTTAAACTAAAGCAGGATGTGTCTGGGAGTGGGCCTTTTTGTAAAAGTGGCCTCTTAATTGCAACCACTTTCTCTTTGCAATTCTATTCTGACAGTTAAGATCATTAAGCCTTCATAAATTAAGCCTGGAATTTCTTCAAATCCTTTTTGCCCTACTCATTAACTAAGGAGGCAACTTACAGAAACAAGAGAAATAGGGGCAAACCAAGGGAGGCTAAGGAAAAACACAAGAATATTTCAAGTTAGATGTTAACTGATGTGTTGACAGTGGGCCTGGACCTGCATTCTGACACAAGCTCACGTCCCATACAAGCCCCTCCCAAGCAAGAGGGTAGATGCTCATTTGACTGGTAATAATCCCTCTCCAGTGCAAATCTTTTCCTAGGAAAATGTGTGTACTGTTGCCAGCCAGTAAACAGGGAAAAGGATTTCTGTGATTTAGAGACAGAAGAGACTCATTCCCTGCACAAAACCCTTGACCACACTTTCCAGTTCAGTTGAGGAGAGCTCAGTGGAATGGGGAGAATACAAGTGACCACCAGATACAGATGCATTGTGCACACTGTTTTCAGCAGGGCTGAATGGATCCCTTTACCACCTGAGATGCTGGTCCAGCAGGAAATGTGGGCAGTAGATGTGCTTAGCACTGCAGTGGGGAGCAGGAGGCCCTCAATGTACTCATATGCTTTCCTTCTGCAGACTGGGGGTTTGCCCTGAATCTGGTGCTGCTCTGTACAATTCTGACAAGATGTGAGTCCATCTTGGAAAGAAAGCAGCCCTCTGATAAACCCATCCATTCATTCACACATTCTTTGACCCCTCCTCACCCACAGCAACTGTGAGGCCCTGCAGCATCATGAACATCCCCCAGCCTTGCTGTGTGACCTTTCCTGTGACTCTTCTGTCACTCCTGTTTGCTGCCATCCCAGGTACTCTGTGAAAGGTGAACTAAAGTACAGATTAAGGCTTTTCCATGAGGGATAAATATTAATAACCTCTTTTCCATATGGGAAGGATGACAAGGAAATGACTTGTCATTTTATTCCAGTGGGATGTGACAGTATCCCACATTCCTGACAGTCAAACTGATCACTTTTTAGGCCTCCTATTTCTCTCCTCTACTTGCATGCTCTGCATCTCTGAAAGGCACCTGGAAGACACTGCCATTTGTATAAAAATACTGGGCTGGACTGCCCAGCAACCTGAGAAAGAAAAGCAACATCAGTTCTTAATTTCTAATACAGTGAATCTAAAATTCTTTCTAAGGAAGGGCATTTGCAGGCAATTGCACCAACAGTTTATGTTTTACTTCTGCCTTAATTCCAGGACACAAGTGATGCACACCTAGTTGCTAATGCCTATGACTCGCTTGCTAGTGCTCTGTACTGCTGTGTTTCATTCTGACAGCAGATTTCACCCCATCTGCAGCCAGCATCAGAAACTTCACTGGCTGCCTGTTGACAAGGCACACTGGGGCTGCCTTTAGGTGATACAAGAGATTTCCCACATAAAGTCTGCAGCAGAAGATGCCAATAATACGGCTTGTCCATGATCGGTGTGACATGCAACACCCTCAAAAGGACAGATAATACCACATACAACTTTATTTCTTGCTGGTAGTCAGAAAGGGGCTCTTCAAGAGACTCTCTTAATTTTTGCAGAATGAAGTTATGTTTCCCAGGTGACAGAATCAGCTTGATACTCATGCAGGGGGACAGCACAATGAAGATAATAACAACAACAAAAAAAAAGTCCCACGCAAGATAAATCAAATAATAAAAGAAGCAAACTCAGCAGTTTACCCATTCTAGTGAGTGCTGTCTAGTGTAGCTTTTGCTGCACAGTTACTCCAATACATGTAATTGTCCTCAAGTACCTAAATCTGGTTCCTCCCATTTTCTTGAATCCAAGTGTTCTCTGACGAATAGCAATTGCAATTCACTATGTAGCTAATGCTCAGTCTGTGGTGCTGTAATCAGTTGGAAGCTAGGGAGCTCGAAAAGCTTAAAGAATGGGGGAAATTACACAAAACCTTTTTCTCCTAAGGCATCAGTTTGAGGCCAGATGAGCCCCACAGTGACACTATGGGAGGCTGCTACACTGCTACCTAGCACAAAGCAGAGAGGTGGCTGCCTGATATGAAATGCTGCTGTCTTCTTGGGATGCACTTGCAGCACATGTGTATCTCAGGGCTTTTTCTGTCTGAGGCTATATCTAGAAGAAATTTTAAATTAATTAACCAAATGGCTGCTCCTAAATGGCAGAATCCTGTGCATATTCCCTTAATTTAGAATACATTAGGTTCTGTAAGTTTGTACATAGAAACTAAACATCTTTGTCTGATTTTCAGACAACATGACTATCTCATTGGGCTTTGCACGGATTTAACTCCTCTGTTTTTTTTGCATCAATTTCAGTTCAATTGATACAATTTGTGTGAGCAAAAGGATCCTCCTGTTGTTTCTATTCAGCTAATAATTTCTGTCCTCATAAATGACTGAGTCAGTTTTTGGAGCATGTATTACCTCTGTCACTGTTTATGGAATTCTCACTGACCTCTGGCTCCATTCTGCCTTTACTGACGTTGTGGGTGAGAAGGCATTGACAGATGTCCCATTCCTTCAGAAATCTCTCTATGTTAGACTTCTGTTGGAGCTACACTCAAGTCACTGCTCTGAAAAACATTCACCAAGGAGTACTAAAACAAGCAACCGGCACCCCTAAGCCTACAAACAGATAAATTCATATTATACAAAGTGTAACTAATCTCACTTTTGTACTGTTGAGTAACACGTGGTGATAGGTTGATAGGACACAAAAATGTCTGTTATAAATGGATGTTTGCTTGATGAGTAAAGTGGTTTTGTTCTGTTGAGCACAAGCTGAGGTTGTTTCTTTAACTGCTGGCTCTCCGACTGAAATTCAAGCTGTCACTTTCCTGGTCTGAAAGCTGTAATAATTTTGGAAATGAAATGTAGCATTCTTTCTAGAGTACAGATACCAGATTCAAATTTCATTCTCTTTCTTATGGTTTGAACAATGCAGAGATAATCGAAATAAAAAGATGGCTGCTTTTTGGCCAGTATTTTCTGTTGTCAACTGCCTACGGCCAAAATTCCTGAGGGCAAAGAGTGCTCTTATACTGTGATCTAAAAGAAATGAATTTTCAAGGTAACATTCATGAGTTTATTTGGTGCTTATAGATGTGTACTATATGGATAATATATAATTAAATCTATAACTATTATGGTCTTTCTTATCTTTCAGCTGCAATACATCTCAATATGTTTTATTTCCAGCATACTGAGGTAAAGACCATAACATTCCTCCCAATTAATGCAATAAAGAGAGTTTGCTGGTATTCCAGTGGGTATTTGAAGAAAGAAGAGACTGTCATAGGTAAGACTCTTCGTAATTTTGCAGGGCTACACTTACAATCATAAGATTACTAAATTAGTTCATAAAAGCCCAGAAATTTTCCAAGCCTGTCTCTTAATAATAGATAAATTATAAAAGACAATTTTGGATGTGTGTTTTGGGAGTAGATCTCTGGCGGGAGGAAATAGATGATATTTATCTCTTTAACTGCCTTCTTTATATAGGGTTGGGATTTTTTTTGGTTCAATGACAATCTAAGCAACTGTCTCTGGTTCATTGGCGTTCAGTAATTTCATATCTGGCCCTTTATACATTTTACATTTATTCTTGCATCTACAGTACACAACAAAGCAGAGACTGTAACCTAACAGCACTTTCTTTCAGAGGCAGAGTGCTGCTCTTTATTTCTGTACTTGGGTTTGTAAATCCAAGTTACTTACAGAGACAGAGGTCTGATTCTACTATCTCACTGTTTCAATTTCAGTATTCTACTTTTAAAGCTGGTGGTGCTGGTCCTAGTTCATTGTGGTCTAAAAAAATGGGGCTCCTGGCTCATTCTTTAAATATAGCTTGTATTACAGCAGCAGCTGTGTCTAAAATTAGCAGTCTCAGGCTTGGCTTAATGAATGCTGAAGTCTGTTTGAATTTTCAGCTCACCACTGCATACTCCTTCGGTGCTGATGAAGAGTGCATTGTCTCTCCTGTCGTCAGCACTCTGACTTCAGCAAGCCTTTCACTTAGTTGAACATGATTCTAAACAGCTGTCTGTGTCTATTTGATTATTTTTGCTACAGATCCCAAATGAATTGGGATCTTTGCCTTCCAACTCAGCTCCTCATGAACTGAGTAATCCTGCAAGCCTCTTAACTCTTCCTGGTCATTTCACAAAGGATGACTTCTCCCATCCTTTGTCTTCTGGATAAATCTGCTTCCTCTCGTTACAGTCCTGAGGTACGGTCGCTTCTTACAGCCCCTTCTGTAAGATAGCCCTCTGAATATCAAATGGTTCCTGCAATTAAGCTATTATAACTTGTTACTACAGTTGCTTCACAAAAAATTCTTGTACAATTTTGGTTTTTTGTAAATATTTAGAGATGTACAATTATAAATTACTTAAAAATTAAGACTTGTCAAAAACTTTTCAAAATCTATTCATATGGCCTTTTCTGATCTGAATCCTACACTTCCTGTGACTACTGGAGCTATGCACTTCTCTCCATTACCTAGATCACAGATACCTCCCTGCCCACTCTACAGAAAAACTCACTGAGAGTTACCTGAGTTCAGCTAAGAAAAGTCTCAATCCAGCCACGCCTGCCACTTTTACGATCAGAGAAACAGGAAAGTCAACCTGTTGCTCAGTCTGTCCCCAGATCATGAACCAAACCCAGTCTGGACCCTAGCAAAGTATGAAGGTTGTCAAATGCATTGCTACTTGTACTTTGTTCTGCAACTTCTATACCTGAAGTGAACAAAACTGAAATGGAACTCACTTGTGTCATTGATGGGTTCAGAGCAGAGTGATTCTGTTGTTTGCTTTGGAATGAACTGTGTTTACAAAAGAGTACTTGAGTTTTGAGCTATGTGGGAAAACAAGGCTCATGTCTCTTGCGGTACACAGGGTTCCTTATCAGCAAGGCATTTAGTACCCCAGGTGGCAGCTGGGTGTGTTTGCATGCTTGTATACACATAAAAACTTGTGTGAACGAAGTTTAGGACATACAGCTGACTTCAAGAAATTATTTTTTTTTTAAGTGAATGACTGTGATTTCTATTTTCAGAAACCAAAGATGGTGGGATAGCATTTTCTAACATATTGAGTCCACTCAAAGTGTGACATTCTAGATAACACAGCTGTAGCTTGATCAAGAGCAAATGATTCAGTTTGGGTCCCGCTGGTCAAGATTAAAACTTTACACGTTTCCTCTAAGCTTCTCTGTTTGACACTGAATCTTAAAATCAAACACATCTAGGTAAAAGATGAAGAATATCAATATCAATAATATGATGCTGTAAATTGAAATGTTAATTATCAAAAAGAACACATGCATATAAATTGCTTTTAAGATCTAGATGAAGAAATTATCTTTCAAACTTAAAATACTATATAATCTGTGGAGAAAGAGTGCCTACAGCAGTGGATATGGACCCAAGAGAAAAGCCACTGGATATGTTATTTCAGCATTTAGGAGATAGAACGGGCTGGCAAAGTAGCATCTCACTGCTGAAAGAAAGAGCCTGAATGGAGGATGTGGGCTGGGAAATGAACATCAAACCAAGGAAATATATATTTCTTGGAAACAAGGATGCCAAAGCCATGGCAATCAAGTCAGTGATTTATTACACACCCAGTTCTTGATAAGCATCACTGTGTTATACTCATAAGAGCAAGGACATAAGTAGCTATTAACATGATTCAGACAGATAAAATAAATTGTCCTTACAACAAAATCGTATATGATCTCAGAAATCTAGAAGCTTCTATAGAAATAAGCAAATTCCACATGCTTTAAAGTGCAGAGCTGGAAAACTCTTTCACTATACACCTGCAGTGATGCCTCATTGAGAACAGATATATCTGCCATATACAGTCTCCCTTCTTTCTTTTCTTGTGCATAAGAAAATTGAACAATAATACTACCGTTTGCAAAGCAGATCAATAATGTCAGAATATTCTACCCTTATTTCAGGATAGTATGCCCATGTGTGTAATTATATAAGTAAAATTATGGCAATGTCTCGATTCATCTGGAATTATATCAGTCAAGATTCCCCAGTTGGGCAGGCCCATGGCAACGTATACAAATTGCAGAATTATCAAAAGAAGAAGGAAATTCCGAAAGTTACCTGGTTCACACCCTGCTTAAAGTCTAAGTAACTCCAAAATTATATTAGGTTGGTCTGGGCCTTGTCCAATCAAGAAGGAAACACCACAAAGTGTCTGGGTCCCTCTCTGATTCCTGTGTTAGACCATCCCCATTACGAAGATTTAAAAATACAATTAGGAGTATATACCTATCTTGAAATGAGCTCCTCTTCACACCTGCATTCAGCAATGCATGCAGAAGTGTCTATAAATGTGCTCTAGTCAGGAATAACAAATTACTGAGCAGACAGACCTTTCTCTGACAGCCAAACCAGGCAAGAGAGAACATGAGATTTACCTAGATAGTACATAGTGCATCTGTGCCATTATCAGGACTTAAAACTCAAAAGTGTCAATATTTTGTGTTGGGTTTCAGAAGTAATTGTGTGATGGCTTAATAATCACAAAGATCACAATTCTGCTTTTTCTTCAGTGCCCTAAGCTCTGAGCTTCCACGTCACCACTGGGTTATGTTATCAGGTTTTCAAAGAATTAGAATTATTCTCTCCCTTTTTTTTTTTTTTTTGTTTTTAAGCAAAACGCCACCTGCAAATCAAAAATACTCACTTCATTCCACGATTTTCGCTTCATGAAAACCATTTCTTAAGACTAGGATCAAAATGAGAGAATTAGCAAGATTATAGAAACATCCAAGTAAAGCTGGGGAACAGAAGCAGAGGCAATTCCTTTCTCACTGATAATGTTGTAAGCACAGAGCTTTGAAGAAAAGCAAACCCGTAAATCTTCCCTGTAGTTTTTAATAAGCCTTTTAGAGATGGAGTGCGTGACACCCCCAAGTCCTGGCAAGTTCTCTTTATTCCAGGCCTGCTATAGAAGCATAGCAGAGGATAATCAGTGAGAAAAGCTTTATGAAAAAGAAACCCCAAATAAAAATTAAGCATACAAATCAGTTAAGATTTTACTATGGAAAATGGCTTTCATTTTATCCCACAGTTCTTCTGCTGCTTTATGTTAACATGTAAATGCAGAAGAGAAATAAAATGAAGAAAATAGTATGATGATATACTTAGAAAAATCTTTTAAGCAACCGTGGCCTGTAAAATGTTGCTCTGGGCTATCTTCGCATGCTGACATCCAGAAACAGGTCTATAAACCACTGTGCTCAAGGGATCAGGTGCAATAAACTACTGCAGTTGGTTTCACTTGGTGAAACCACACGGGGTTTCCCCTTATTTCTGATTTTTTTTTTTTCCTCAAGCTTAGGTTTTATAGCTGCTGCTTTGTTCCCGTTTTTCAGGGTGGAACAGTATGAAATGATAAGGCTTGTCAGACGTCACAGACTGGAAAGGAAACCTGACCTTTCATTTATCTCAAGTGTCTGTTCTGCAGGGTGAGTGCTCATACCTTGGTATCCTGCATCCCATGTGAGTCAGCCTAGATTTCTTGGACTGGGGGTATTTAATTCTTCACAAGAAATGAGCAAGTCTGTAGAGGAAAAATGTGAGTGAAATTACCTGGTTAGTTCAAGGATTGGAGCACCCACATGATTTGTAAAACACCCAGGTTTCACCAAAGTGAAACAGCGGCAGTGATGGAGCTGTGGGCACATAAGCAGATTACAGCCCTTAAGGCATGAAGGTCACCAAATTGCATTGTGATAGCCATAGAGGAAAGGAAAAACTGTGCATTAGAAACTGCAGTGAAGGATGAGGCTTCTCTCCTTACGGCAACTGGCTGAGGCACTGCCAGGTGTCCCTGGTTTTGATAGGAGACAATGTGCTTTGGGAGAGAGGATGGTCAGTCACAGAGAGCCACCACTGTAAGGCCCTGGGACAGCTGGCCTTGCTCAGGACATTCCCTCCACCTGCCAGCAGGCTGAGGCATGTGCCAGAGAAGCAGTAACAGAAGCTGGTGTTTACAGGGGGTAGCAGAAGCAAGGAGTTGATTTTGGTACTCAAAACCTGAACTAAAAAGCAGCCCAGCCTGCAGCCATTCTCTGGCCTTGCAGCAGCTCAGCCCTGCCCGGCTGTAGGCTGGGTCCTCGCTGCCCACAGAGCCTCCGCTGCATCCTGGGCTGGTTCCCATCCCTGGGCCCAGCTCCCATCCCCGGGCCCGGCTCCCCTCCCTCAGCCTGGCTCCCCTCCCTCAGCCTGGCTCCCCTCCCTGGGCCCAGCTCCCATCCCGGGGCCTGGCTCCCCTCCCTGGGCCCGGCTCCCTTCTCTCAGCCTGGCTCCCCTCCCTGGGCCCGGCTCCCTTCTCTCAGCCTGGCTCCCCTCCCCGGGCCCAGCTCACGCCCCTGGGCCCGGGGGTCAGAGCTGGTGCATGAGGGGGCTGTGCTGCAGCCAGCTGGGGGCTGTGGTGTGGTGCCCCCACCGACAGGGAAAAGGAAGAGGCTGGTACACGGCTGGAAGCCATGGTGGGCAGGTCCCCAGCGTGTCACACCGCCTGTCTCCTCACAGGAAGAGATTCTCCAGGTTGAGATGGTTTTACCTGCTACACAGTCCCCTGTGGGGCTTACACAACCAGGGCATCTTACAGTAATGCCATAGCAATTTTCTGTTCGTGCCAGAGTCGCTCTTTAGTTTGGTTTCTCATGTCTGGTCTGATTTTGGTAAGTGGGAAATTCAGCTGTTGAGCAAGATGATGGCATTGATTTCTTCCTTGAGTCCAAACTTCATTTTCACAATACCAGGTGTTAAAAGAATGAGCTTTGATGTGCACTGTGACAGCACGGCCTGGCACTTGGCTGGCTGGGGTCCAGCATCTGTTGCTGTTTTTGGACCCGTGGAATTACTTCTTCATTGCAAGCTGCTTCATCTTGATGGCTGTACAAAGCTGTAGACTGATTTAATATCTGCAGACAAAATGAGGAAAATGAGAAGATAATTGTTTCAGTCATCCCTCTAGATTTTAATGTTGGCACTAGATTTGCACAGGCCTGAAAATCTTGGGCTTTTTTGTTAAGTCAAATATCCAGCTACCATGGCCTTTGGCTTTTGATTAATTTCCTGAGATTGGATAAGATCAGATCCAATCTTTCATCTTTAAGACCAGTTCAATAAGAGTTTTAAGAGCATCTTCTGGCAGGCCTATGTTTTGCCCTATTGATCTCAGTAAGCCTAGCCAAGACCTCAGATGCTTTTGAGCTTTCTTAGACATTTTGCAGAGACCAGACTTGGAATTCTATGAAACTGTGGCTAAACCTCCTCAATGTTCGGCAAACAATTTATTTCCTGCACTTGTGCATATCTTTGGGCACAGTCCTTTCTTCCTATTCCTCCAAACTTTAGGACTGAATTTCACAAATAATTCTCTCTTGGCACTAGATTGAAGCAAAACTCATGGAGTTAAACACCCTGGCACCAAAATTGTGGGCAATAACAGAAGAAAGACTAATTTCTCTTATCTTGTTTGATGCTATTCCTGCTCATTTTTGTCACCTCTGCTATCTCCAGAGACCACCAGACACTGAGGAGGCTGCCTAAAATGAAGCAAGGGTAAAAGTGTGGGGAGGGGGCAACCATTAGGGCCAGTGTGCACTAATACTTGTATAATCCCAGTGCTGCACATGATGGCTGTGGTTGAACTGTGCTATGGTCCTTTAATTAAAGACTTGCTGATGTCTTAGGCTGTAGAGATGTCTGAGGATGTTTTCAAAGAGATGCCCTGCTTCTGTAGGCCTCACATCTAAGATACCTGTGTGTGGCCATTCACATGCTGTGGAATACCTGAGTAAACCTTGTAAGTAAAAATATTTTTACACGGTCTCTACCTGGCAGCCAGTACAGTTGGAAGTCAATGCAATTTTCTAGAAAAGCCACATTCTATGCACTGTGCTAAATGTTTTTGTGAGAATGTTTTAATTCTTGAGGAGTTCCTTTTTCAGCTGAATTATCCACGAAACCCCAGTGGGTAACTATAAACAGGGGATTATCGCAGTCTGGGTGTGGAGCTTAGGCTCGTTTCTTGGGTGTATGCTGTTGCATAGTCTGAGCAATGATGTGGAAGAAACCATAAAATCATGACTGATGAGGTGTTCAGATGAGACATTTATGGATATATTAGGCAAGGCAACCTACAGAATGGTGGTACAGAGATCTGTAGTGCTCGTACTATACATGGATGTTCACTTAAGGGAAATACGCAGTTGTACTCCTGTTACCAAGATACAGGCCATAATTCAAGAAAGGTGACAGGGCTAAAGAACTTTTCCAAAGGACTGGATGTTCACAGTGTAAAATCAGCAGAATTCAATATCATAAACAGAAGGGCTGATCTGTTTTGGGGCTGGGAACACTGAGTCAGCTGTGGCAGCCATAATTAACTAAATGTTTTTGCTCATTTGAAACATGATATTTTAGTCTGGAGCCAAAGGTTCAAGAAACCTGCTGAAAATATTGAAATAATTTGGAAGAGAGCAGGTAGAAGAAGCTAAGAATATTGAAAAACATTATATTGTTGGATAAATAATATTCAAAAATGTTCTTAAATGGCATAATGCCTACAGAGAATGAGAGTATAGTGAAGGAAGCAGTCTGGGTAGTTTTAAATTCTGTCATTATGAAATTACTTAATCTTGGATTCTATAGGTTGTATAAAGGCATGAGATTTCCTTGGTTTGGTTTTGAATTTTTTAACACTGTTTTGCATGTGGTGAAATAATTTTCTTCTGTGTCATAATTTCCTCTCTTGTTAAAACATGCTAAAAAGAGTAGTGTTTCCTCAGCTTTGTAATGATACCTTCAAGTTGCAGGTGACACAAGACTCACTGGCTCTGCTGCCTCATGGCATTACCAGTGGCTTTTATTAGTTCCTCACACTTCAGCTGTTTCAGTACTTGCAGATGATCTATTTGATGTGCCACTGCTTTGGCCACTGCTTTCTAGGAGCAGAGCACAGCACTTTGTTCCACCTCCTGTGTGCCTGAGCTGTCCTGCTGTTCCTGTCACTCTGACCAGGCTGCTGGCATTCTCCTATGTGTCTGTGTCCTGTGGTATTGAGGCAGAAGCTTGATAGTGAAGAGGAAGGAGGATACCAGATCTGGTTCCTAATAATTTACCTGTTTAATCCTTAGCACTTTGGTGCTGGGTAAATGAGGCTTTGCTCACATAGAGTTGGTCTGGAACTTGCTAAATGCAATTAATGCAGCCAGAAGAGGAAATTCAGCTGCAGGAATCTGACTAAACTGTAGTGAAGTTGAACAGATGTGGTGTTAAAAAGCACAGTTCTGTTAAACGCACTTCTCTACAAGCAAATAAATATTACTTTTTAAAGAGAGGACGTACTAGCCTCTAACAAGGAAAAGGTCACTAGACTTTTAAAGCACAAACCGAATAGAATTTTTGGCTAATTTTGGGGGCGGCGCTTTTAAATGACAGGTGTTCTGCTTGGAGTACTCCAGAAAAGCCTAACCTGAGGTTCAGGTTCTCCCAAACTGTTCAGTTTGTGACTTATATCATTCATAACTAAAGACAGCAGAAGAGTTCTAATTGCTCAAATTCTCAAAAGTGAGTGTTTGTTCTGACTGCCTCCATTTGAAGATTTACAGCTGCTGAGTTCTTGATGGTCTCTGAAAACCAAGGTTCTTCAGGGAATTAAGATAGGCAGGAGAAGTAAAGTATCCTGAAGACTCGACATGGTAAAATGGAAGGATGTCAATTTCTACCAGTTATCTGTTGGTCTTTTAGGCTGCCTTTGACTAGGAACTACAAATGCGTGTGTTTTAAATGTTTGTCCACAAATAAAAATATTTTAACTCTTCACAGCTAACTAACATAATCTCTGGGATTTTGAAGATGCTGGAAGATCTGAACTCTTGTAACAGAGGTTGTACATAATCTCTTTTTTTTTAATGACTTCTGTGAGTCAGAGGAACTTCCACTATGGGATGAATCAGTGGTAGCTGAAAATCTCTGCATTGCACTGCATTGTGTAGACGCATCTTGAGTCATGTTCTTTAATTGCCTCAGACAGTAGGTGTAGAAAGTACAAAGATGGGTGGAATCCTCCAACCGGTGCCCTTTGACATTGCAGGACTGAGAGGGTCCTGTAAATGAAATCTTAGGAGTTGTCAGGTTCTCAGGTTAATGGTGCAGAGTAGAAGCTGAACAGGGGGCTTGTAGTTGTTCCCATCTGAAAGTGATGGATGGTGCAGCTTAGACAGCTTAATATTTTTCAACATTTCCAGGTACAACAAGGTAGGGTCCTTAAATAGGAGCATCACAAATCACACACCTGTGGGTAAAAACTACTCTCAATACAGAGGAGATATACTCTGAGGTACATACGGACGAAAGATGGTACCTAAAATACTCTTTAGGAATATAAAAGGAATCTATAAAAGGCCAATTAGGAAACTCCCTCAAATTTCTGAAAGGATTTTAAACTTCACAGAAAATTAACCTTTTCTTCAAGGTTGTTTCATCATCTCTCTATATCGGATTCTTTGAGTGACTTATGGGGTGGTGAATGACACTGAACAATGAAATCTATTTATCTATTCTTACTGCAGTGATTACTAAAGAAACACTGCAGTTTTACTGCCCAGCAATTGCCAGTAGGAACCCTGAATCTTCCTCAGACTGAAATAAATAGATGGTGAAAGGTGTGCAACTAGGTGCCTTCTGCCAACTCTTCAACTTTGAAATATATGCCCTTTACTGAAGGCCAACTTGAAAGTTTCTTTTCTTAGAAAGTGTGGTTAGGTACTGGACAGAAGACCTTGGTTAAATCCCGGTCCCTGCAGCATGTTCACATAGTGAAGGGTGGATATTCCAGTGTACATCCAGATGTTGACTTGGCCATACTAAATCTGATATCAAGAAATTAACAAAACCTGGGGGTTAGAAAGCCACAGTGGCTGTGCAATCACCAATCTAGTATGGAAACAATCTAAATGTGCTCACAGAGCACAGATCTGGTAAGCCTGCTCCATGTGAAAAAGATAAGGCTTAGAGGTGACCTAATTGTGTCCTTCCAGTACCTGAAGGGAGTCTACAAGAAAGATGAAGACAGACTTTTTACAAGAGCATGTAGTGACAGGACAAGGGGGAATGGATTCAAACTGACAGAGAGTAGATTGACATTAGATATTAGGAAGAAATTCTTTACTGTGAGGGTGGTAAGGCACTGGAACAGCTTGCCCAGAGAAGTTGTGTCCCTGGAAGTGTTCAAGGCCAGGCTGGATGGAGCTTTCAGCAACCTGGTCTAGTGAAAGATGTCCCTGCCCATGGCAGGAGGGTTGGAACTAGATGATTTTTAAGGTCCCTTTAAGCCTGGACTGTTCCATGATTCTATGAAGACAGGATGAGAAGTATGCCAACTCAAGGCGATGTTAAAGGGTGCTGCCTTTGCCTTTCCAAATGATTTTTAGTAGCACCAAGTCTTATCAGCTGTTTCAGGGCCCTGAGCAGCAGTGTGCACTTTGGAGATCCTCCACTGTCTGCCTATAGCTTAGAGACAAAATCTTTTCTTTCTCTCATCTTCATCTGTCAGGAGTCAAGGTCTTTCAGGCCCTGCCCATCTATCAATGCACTTTTGTGCTACACCTTTTCTGACGTGAAGTCTGATCTTAGCAGGGACACACAGTCTATGGGCAGCAGTAAAACCTTGTCTAATTAATGTAATTTTCCTGTACCCTGTCATGACTCAGTAAAATGCACCAATTTCTGTTTTGCCAGCAGTTTACCCACTGACTTTGATCCCAGAAACCTTTAGGTCTAGACCCATTCTGCCTTACAGAGCGCCTATCTGCCAGTGTGTCATCATAACAGAGATCAAGCAGAGTCTCCCTAGACCTGCCCATTGGGGAGCCAAAAGAATTTTACTGAGAGCCCTGCCTTTGACCATCAAATCCTCCCTTGATCCAACAAGACTCTCTAGATTGCCAGAACAATGAACATGAATTATATTTTGGGTGAGGCTTCTGTCTGTGGGTGGGATAGAGCACAGGTCATTGGGTGTGGGGAGCTTATTTTTGCAGCCAAATGAATGTTAATATTTAAATTGGGTTTATCTTGCTTCATGAACATGAAAATGTTCTACCCGCAAGATGACTGAAATTTTCACTGTCTATCAAGAAATGATGCCAACAGGAAAGGAGGAGATGACAAAAGTCATTGCCTAAAGGTGAGGAAGGTGCTCAGTGATTGAGCTGAAGGTGCTGCCAACTTCCACAAATTCCTCTTTGCCTTGAAGCCAAGCCAAACCACAGAGCAGGAATGCACAGCAGAAAGAGCAGTTCCTTCCTAAAGAAAGTGATGCCAGATGAGGCAGGCAGGAATTGATTGCTACTGTGGGGCAGAGAGCTGCAGCTCTGTTATGGCTGTATTTCCATTCTGACAGCAACATGTGTGGTGGGACAGCTCGTGGCCACCTGTCTTTTTGCTGTAAGGATTCCTCAGGGATTTCCTGTGTGGCAACTTCTGAGAGAATTCTGCTGTCTATTCAGAAGCTAAAAACTTTGCCATATGGCTGCTTTACAATAAATCAAGACACATATCAATGTTATTTCTGTTGTCTGATGCTCCCCACCCCACAGTTCTTCCTTTGTCCGTAATATAATGAAAAGATCTAAAAGCTTCCCATCTCTGGGCTTTATTAAGCTGGTCTCTTTTCAGATGGACTGGACAGAAGATGCATATTAAACAAATCATAAGTAACGTCTGAGTGCACACAACAGAAACAGATGTGTTTTCCAAGTGTAAGAGTTTTTTTATCATTCCCAGCACCTGCATTTCCAAAGTGTTATACTGCAGGAACTCTTATTCTAAGGCTTCTTTGTAGCAGTAGTTGAAGGATTGAGACCTGCTTCTTAGAATATATTTTTCTCTAAAACAAATTTCTAATCATAAGAGAGTGCTGGCTATATAAGCCTTTGACAGAGGCAGACATTTGACAGACATTTGTGTAGTCAGGAAATCTTCTCTCTTGTGTCCCTAGTGGGAGACATCAAATGTCTCAAATAACCTCTGTTCTACAGCCTTCCAGTTAATGACTGTTATATAATAACAAGGCAACAAAAGCACTCCACCATATAAACAAGGCATATAACTATCCCAGCCCCAGCTAGACCTGCTGATGTCGAAGTAAAGTTGCATGATGTTGGATAGCATTCTCTCTATCACTCTGTGGAGGATAGGCCAGTGTGATTCATTCACTCACAGAGAAGTGGGGATGCACTGAACCAGCAACCTCCTCTGCATCAGTAGAGATGAATAGTCTCAGAGTAAGAGAAAAAGAAAGCAAGATTAAGTCTCATAATAATAATGATGTGAAAGGGATTCAGCCCACTTCCAACTAGGCCCTGGTCCCCCCATATCCTGAACTGGCCCAGTGGAAATCTCTCTTGAAAATGCTGATGGAGGGATGGTGAAAGAAAGAAGTCAAAACTGTTGCCAGACTGTAGCAGGCCAGCACATTTTCCTGCAAGAATGCTTGGAGACCAGTTACGGGAGACCCTTCACCAGATAGATTGCTCACAGGTTTCACAGTGAGTTTGGAGAGTATCACTCTCTGGAGATATTAAAAAATGTCTGGACACAGCCCTAAGTAACATGTTCCAGGAGACCCTACTTGAGCAGGGAGGCTGGACTAGATGACCTCCTGTCATCCCTCCCAAACTCAACCATTCTGTGATTCTGATTGCGACAGATGTAGTCATCATTTTCATTTATCTCAGGCTGCAACAAAGCACATTCATTATCCTAGAAAACCTGTTGCCATATCTTCTTCTGATTGTAATTTTAGACAAATAAAAGATCTTTCCACTGAAGGGCATTTAGCCAAGATGATTTTAATGTTCTGTTGTATACTTGTTTGCCTCCACTATCAGTGATTTTAATTTACGAAGGACTGAAGTCTTTTCCCCAGACTCTCAAGAGCAATCAAATCACAGGGCTGCTCAGCTGCACTGGGAGGTGACAGTGTGTAATCCCTGCTCACTGCACTGGGACTGGCAACTAGGGACTATGGGACTGCTGTGAGAAATAGCAACCCTGCAGTTCATATCCTCTGAAAGGCCACTCCCACAAAAACAAACCTATAAACAATCCTTTGTTATAAGAACTTCCAAGCTTTACAGTCTTGTAAATCACGATTACATTTATCTAGAAGATAACATTATTACTAAGCTACTATATAGCTTCACCTTTGCACCTGCAATACTGGAGAGTGACATTTCCACCAGTTATAAAGTCAATATATTCAGCCACAGCTAAATTTAATTTTAAATAATAAAAAAATAAAAATGCTCAAAAAATTATGGACCTTTTTTTAGAGCATAATGGATTCTGAGCTCAGCCTAGTGAAAAAAAAGTATTTTGCTGGCTTTTTCTAAGTCACAGGCTCCAAGATACAGTTTGCAGTACACCACCCTGGGATGCACGCTGACTACTCTGATGCATTCATGAGAAACAAACAGAGCACAAAAAATCTGAATGCAAATCAGACATTGCAGAGCAGATTGAATGGTGTCTCAGTCAAGACTTGTGATTCACACACGACACAGTATTTGCAGAATGTTGCCAAGAATGCAGGAGTAGGTTTTGAACACCCACTGCTACAGTTATGGAAGTTTAGGTTCAGTTTCCCAAATCTCATTTTTTCTCAGCAACAGAAAAAGAAACACTGATACGGAGGGAGCCCCAAAGTGACCAAACCCAGTCTCTCTGCAATTACAGCAACTAAGCAACCCTTGAGATATCAGTGTCTGCGTCCACCTATGCTAGGAAACAGAGAAGAGAAGGAATCACTTTTTCATCAGAGAGGAATCTCACTCAACCAAGTCAGCCTCCTCTGACTTGGGCACCAGTCAGGCTCTTCAGAGAATGCCATGGTAGTCTGTTGTTAAGTTTTGTGATTGGAACTAACTGGGACAAGGGAGGGAGAAGCAACAGGGGAGGGCTTTTTCCTTGGCCGGAGGAAGGTGAAACCTCCCACAAATATTTTTGGTGTATAGAAGTGTTTATCTTCTCATGAAAAATATTCCTTTTATTTTCATTGAAATCCACAAGTGAAGTCCATCATTTAGTACTTCGGCGATGGCCAACTTCCCTTTCTTAAGGGTAATGAGAGAGCTGGTCACAATTTGTCAGAGGAAAGGAAGAACCTTAGTAGTGGGAAATTCTGAAGAGAATTTCTGTGTGAAAGTGTGTGAAGGGATCTCATTCCTCAGCTCTTACAAATCACAGTGAGGTGATTTCTTCCAGCATTTTAAAAGAAATGGAGTAATTCATACCAGGCCTACAGTAGACTTGTGCCTATCTGTTCTCAACACTTTCTACATAAAATTTCCTGTCACAGGGCATAATACAGTGTACATTTATTTCTTCCCAACAATATCCTACCGGAATTCAAGGTACAAATGGCTAATGATTCTAGTCATTCTAGCATTCTAGTCCCATGCTCTGAGAAATAAGCATGCTCATCCCAGAAGAGCTTAGGTTTATTTTTCTTCCTCATGCTGCTATTTTCTGGTGAAGTAATTGACTTTGCATATCTTACTCAGCATCTCCTTGGCAACCTGGAACAGACTCCGCTTGTCCTCCTATTACTGAGGCAGGCACTGCCACACTCAGTAGCAGGAGCAGCGAGGAGAAGAGAGGAGAGGAGAGTGAGAGTGTGTCTGTAGAGGAGTGCGAGAGTGCCTCCCAAAGCCAGAGGTGCAAACAGCACCTGGAGAGGAGCCAGCGCAAACTCCTTCGCTGCAGTCCTGGTGCTGCTCGTGACCACAGCACACACTGCAGGAGACTGGATGCTGAGCTCCAGGGATGGTGGTCTGGCTCTTTAGTCAGAAGCCACCCTGAGCTTCGAGCACTGGTGAGGTAGCCACAAAAAGTACAAAATGTAGGGCTTGAGCACCTCTCCTATGAAAACAAGCTAAGAGAGCTGGGGTTGTTCAGCTTGGAGAAGAGAAGGCTCCAGGAGGACCTTAGTGCAGCCTTCCAGTTCTTAAAGAGGGCTTTTGAAAAGAGGTAGAGTGTCCTTTTACATGAGCAGATAGTGATAGGAGAGGGGAAATGGTTTTAAAATAAAAGAGGAGAGATCTAGATTACGTGTTAGAACTAAGTTCTTTAGTTCTTTACTCAGGGGGTGGCGAGGTGCTGGCACAGGCTGCACAGAGAAGCTGAGGATGCCCCATCCCCAGCAGTGCTGAAGGCCAGGTTTGAAGGGGCCCTGAACAGCCCGGTCTAGGGGCTGACATCCCTGCCCATGGCAGGGCGGTTGGAACTAGATGATCTTTAAGGTCCCTTCCAACCGAAGTCTTTCTACTATTATGTTAAAATACATTTGTAAGCATCAGTATAACTAAATAATAGAGAAGAACACAGTTATGTGGGAGATGGTTTTGGCACACTGCCTCTCTCCCTGCTCCAAACCCCTGGCAGCAGGCTGCCTAGGTTACTTGACGTGGAATTTGATTGTGGCCGGCCAGCCAGAGCCTCTGCTACTTTGCTTGACTGCACAATGTGAGTGTGTCAGAACAAGTTCACTGCAAGAGAAACTCCTCTAAAGTCAAGAGAGTTGTACTAAGAACAAATCCAGCCCATCACTAGGCTTTTATTTCTGGGTGAATCAAGTGCTGATGCAAGCAGGCACCGGTCCCACTGCAGTTGGCAGCAGTCTTTTGAGAGACTCAGGCCTGTCTATTCAGTGGTGCCCTGCTCTAGGACCAGCAAAATCCTTTGGTGTTTCTTGCCACATGACATTTCTCTGCAGGAAAAGATACTGTTAAGTACAGGTATCACAAGTGCTTATAGTTGTGGGGAAAACTTCAGAAATATGTCATTGATAAAATACGACTTTCCTGATATGGCAAACAGTGTGGGAAACCAGTTTTGAGACATCCACATGCATTTATCACAACCAAATTACTACAGTTACTACCACAGCAGTCCATTTTGTCACTGATCTTATTACAGAACCATCCAGCTTATTTACTTATCTCATCCTAAATTGCCAAATTCTGTGACAACCTGGCTAGCACTCACTGTCTTTCCCTTCCCACTGTTCCCACTGTCTCCAACTGGAACAGCTTCTGCAGTCCCATGCTGAGCTACCAGCATGGAGATCAGAGCAAATGGAGCTGAATATGTGGGGTAGAGTCCAGTGAAATTTGATTTAAAATAAATAAATAACTGTTCTTCTGTGAAGAAATTCTTCTGGATGTCCAGCCTGAACCTGAACCTCTCCTAGTGCAACGCAAAGCCATTTCCTCTTGTCCTGTCAAAGGACTTTTCCAAACATCCTTTGTGGTGATAATTTAAAGAGGAGAAACCTCCAATTGCCAAAGATATCTGCTACTAAGTTTTCAGGCTGGTACATTGATAAGATGTAGAAACCAGAGGGACTGGATGAAAAATAGAAGCTCAAAGTACTCTCTGAGCTCCTCAGCAGCATCCCATGTCTTTGGAAATTGTCTTCCAAGATTATTTTCTAAGGTTTTTCCCCAGTTTTCTTCTCTTTTGCAAAACACTGGCTGAGGCCAATTCTGCAGAACCAACCTCGGTGCGAGATCTCTGTTGTCTGATGTACACCAGCACAACTCCACTGCCTCTCCTGGGGCAGCAGAAACCAGCATCAGGCCAATGTCTGGACAGGCAAAGTAGAAATGGGGATACCACTGGAATGGCATTTTTCCAGATTACAGCGATAAATTTGGTTTTAGTATCTTCAGTGGTGATGGCCATGACATTTTCCTGAAGATTAGTAATGCAAGGAGAGGTTTCTGTCCTTTGGTAATTGTAAACCTGAAATATGGCTCACAAAACATGGAAAAAAGCCCTTCCATTACCTGCTTTACAGAACCTATGGGACTTCTCATGCAAATACAAGATAGAAACTATACCCATGGGCTGCACGAGCCTCTTGTTTACAGGCAAGCACACTCCTTGGCAGCAGTATCTCTAGGATAGGACCTCTGCAGTTATGTGGGCCTGTCACTGCAGTCACACTACTATAGTTTTTTAAAGGGAAGAAATATATGTAAGTATTACTTTGTAAACAGCATTGGTACATCAGAGATGGGAAAAATCACTGATGTGTGCATGTGAATGGCTGAGATTGTACAGGCTGATGTGCAGTCTTTGGCATTTGGGATTCCTGAGAGAATGTTGTTAAAAAGGGAACCTATAACTCAAACTAACTGTTTCTTCAGAGAGCAGGACAGAGGGGGTGGGAGTGTTCTCTGAATGCAGGGAAAATCAGATGGTGTGATGGAGAGACTGTGAGAGGAACCCAGCCAGATTTTGATTATTCCAGTTCAGATCAACACAAAAGAATCAGTGACCTGCTAGATTTAAATGGTCAGCTTTAGTGGCCTGATTCTACCTTTTATGTTAAACCCATCAATGCTTCTTTTACTCCACTTTACAAGCCCTTTGCCTGATTGAGGCTGTAGAGAGCGAGCCAAGCATGCACTGTGGCTCAGGAGACACAACACTGATGATGTTAGGGAAACCCTGCCCACTCCCTCCAGTGCTGGTTTTGGCCCCAGATGTTCAGATCAGTACAGGGAAGTGGCAGCTTTCAAATATGTGCTAATTCATGTGTAAGCATCTCTCTTATTCTTCTGCAGCCCTGGTCAGCTGTTATACTAAGGGACATGGGGACGTGGGCAGCAAAGCAAATAGCCAGCAGAAAGACATTTTCTTATACATCTGAGTATACAGTAGCCAGCATAGGAGGAGTCCACGCAGCTGCAGCTGCAGAGGCTGATAGGACAGGCTTGTGGGACACTGAGACCTGTTCTGCATGGTCACAGTCATGTTGTATGGCCACAGACAGATTGCTTCGCTTTGCTTTTTCATATTTTTGCCCACCCGTAAAATGAGGTTTCTGTGCTCCAGCTGTGGGAAATTAGAGCTAAGAGCATGCCCTGAGCCACTGGGTACAGCTCCCATAGAGCAGGCAGCATTAGCTTCATACCAACTTGAGTAAGGACTTCAGCTTCCAGGAATTCCATTGCTCCATGCACTTCCCTTGCCTTGGGCTCTGCATGGATAGGGGGTTTGGAGTTTGCATTATGCCCTGAGTTCTCTTTTATTTTATTAACTTATGTGAAACTCTATTCCATGTTTGTATGTGTGATGATGTAAGTAAAGAACAAGAAGTCTAGCAGCATAAAATAGTAATTTCAAAGGACTATGAATTTTAATAAAGACAAGACAGCTGGTCTCAGAGACAGAGAAACAAGATTGCGACTCAAGAGGCTTAGGCTGAGTTCCTAATTCTGCTGAGCTCTGTACAGAGGCTGTATTTTTAACAATTTTCTCATACTGTCTGGCCTTGAACAATCCAGCATTTCCAAGGCTGCTTTTATAAAATCTATTAATAAATGTATTAATTCACCTACTTTACTAAGTCTAGGATGATTAATTCCCAATGAAATAGAGGAAACAACTTAGGTGGAAGTTGTTTTGCTGCTAAGAGGCTTACAGAGGCATGAATTTACATGCAGATTTCTACATGTGCATAAATACACACATATACAACTTCTGCTCACAGCACAGGAGGGAAGGATGTGGCATATATGTATTTTCACAAAAAAGGATGAAGACTTTTGTTTAAGCTTTCCATAAATAAACTACACCTGGAAGCAAAAAACAAACAAACAAACAAACAAAAAACCAAAAAAATTCAGAATTTCTTTATTAAAAAAAAGAAATTGTTCTAGACATGGGAATTTTTTTTTTTTGCTATTATACTTGCTACATTAAGTGTAATTGGATCAATATGATAGGCTGGCATGTAAATATATGCAGTTCTTGACTGTGCTTTTTTACATTTAGTTATTTTGTGCTTTGTCGTGTTTGGAACGCAAATATATGGCCAGATACAGCTTTTATTTGTTGGTTTCAAAAGCAAGAGAAAATATCTCCCTTGTATTTGAGTTATGGCTGAGTAGGTTAGAAGGATACCCTATGAATGTCCCCTAAGTCCAGGGGATCTCCCGGCAGCCTTTCTGTTCATGAAATCCATCTTTGTCACAAATAGCAACTATTGGGCTATGGAATATCACAATCTCATTATGGGATGTCATCCCACAGCACGAATACATTATTCTCAGTGGATTTACAAACAGTGCAGCCAACATTGCCACCTGGATGTGACAGATGTACTGAGTATATTTACACTGAGACATGATTTACACTTGTCAGGACAGTGGCAAGAATAGGCTGCAGAGAAGACTAGAAATACTGTTGAGAGAGTTTCTCCTTCATGGTTCCTTAGACACCATAATCCCTGTCCTGAAGCATGGGGTGGGGGAGGGAGCAACTCTCTCTTGCTCTTTAAGTTACAGCTGGGTGTGGGGAATAATATTCAGCTCAGTATTTCTGCCTGCAGGCCCTGAGCTGTGCCTTCCGGCTGTGGGAGCAGTGTTACCCCTTACCAGTAAAAGGAACTCGTGGCATCCTTGTCAGCCCAGCCCATGGATCCTCCAGATGTGCTCAGAGGGTGAGGGATAATGCCTGCGTCTGACCAAGTTGCAGGAGTGCTCAAATTGTACTATGTGGAGTGTGCCTCAGTACCACCCTTTACTCCCAGGGGAACAACCCTCAGTGGCTCTCCAGGCATTCCTTCTGTGCCAGGGCAAACAGCCCTTGGCCACACTGTCTGCTCCCTACTTGAAGACCAAACTGTTGGCTTTGTTGATGCTTGAAACCCATCCTGCAGCTTTAGCTTTATAGGAGCCTACAGTTCAGACCTGAGATGCACAGGGACCTGTCCTCACAGCCCGGGTGTCTGCACAGTTTGGGTATCTTTCCAGCCACTTGTAGGTTACTGGTGGAGACAGGGTATCCAGCTTCCCAGTGAGTAAGGAGCAAAATGCTGATAACAAAAGTACTACCAGGAAGAACACGTTAGTTTGATACTGGCCTCTCTAAGAAAGAGAAATATAAATGTCTGTGAATGAAGATAAGTCAAACTGAAACAGGCAAATCTGCTCCACCAGAGCCAAAAATAAATGTGAGCAAACCTCCAGGGTTCTATGAGATGAGACAAATGAGAGAGGAAATTATCCACTTATAGCTAGAGAAGTCCAGATAACATATTAGCATGGAGGGGACAGCCTGAGGGAATGTCTGCAGAGCTCTGTCACCCACAGAATCAGCAGGACTGATGGCACTCAGTATCTCGGCAGTCTGTAAGGCCAGCAGGGACTCACTGTTTCAAGGGCACAGAGAGGAGACTTTCACTCCTTCCTAATGAAGGAGGCAGTCAGAACATCCTTGCACATGCATATGGGGCAGGAGTGTGGGGTGCTGCTGCAAAGAGAACATCTGCTTTCTGGAGATGGGAGAAGCAGGGAGTAGGGAACAAAACAGCTTGGCTGGGATATAAGCAGAATGTGGAGAGGAGTGTGACTTGTGGAGCTCCCCCTGCCATCTCAAATGGGATCTGATCCCTAAAAAGTGGGTTATCCTCAACTTTTGCCTGGGCTGTGGACTACTACACATCCCTAAAACATGGTGCCCTTTCACATGAACAGCAGGACACAATGAAGTGCTGAAGAGTGCTCTCGATCCAAATTCAAGGCCACACTGGGTCAATGATCCTCTAGCCAAGCAAAAGGGAAGCAAAGCAGAACAGAGCTGGCATATCTCCAACCAGCAACTTACAAACTAATTTCCATTTCTCAGCTACAGGCATTTTAAGCCCAAAGCCTTTCTGAGTAAAGTGGCTGTGAAAATTAGGGCCTTTACAATCAAGAGGGTTTGTTTATGGCTCAGGTCTGCATGAGTCTAGTGCTTGAATTTCCCATCTGTGAAATTTTAATGGGGGAGCTATAGAAAGAAGACAGTTCTGCATGGTTTTACAGTAAAATAACAGACTTATGTTTTAAATATGAGATATCCACAGTGCAGAATCACAGTCAAATACAAAGTGAGTAAATGAAGAAATGAAAATTAAATGGAAAAAAATACCTGCACGAAAGTGAAAATCTGTTGACAGATTATAGTTGTGCTCCTGTGATCACCAGTGCAACCAGTCTGACTCCTTGAACAGAAGTTAGGAAGATAAATGGTCACC
This sequence comes from Melanocharis versteri, assembly GCA_013397845.1. Classification (NCBI taxonomy): domain Eukaryota; kingdom Metazoa; phylum Chordata; class Aves; order Passeriformes; family Melanocharitidae; genus Melanocharis; species Melanocharis versteri. The sequence continues at coordinate 36,666 of VZTG01006037.1, forward strand.
TATCTATTCATTTCTACTGGGGATGCCTTTGGTTTTTTTTCAAAGTTTGTGCTGATGCCTTTTCCTGGTCTTAGAAAATAAAAGCCAGACACAGTTAAAGGGTGGGGGGTTTACCTCAGTATCTTTAATAGGATCCTATCAATGCATCACTTTGCTGAGGTGGAACGCGTTGCAATGCACCCCCACTGTAAATCATGTATACAATTTATAGACCGTACATATGAACATATCTAACAAGGGTACCCAATAAGGGGGCTTGGGTGGAGGGTGTGATATTTTCCCCATCTATGGAATCCTCCCCTTCCCCCCCCCCACGGCGTGGGCTAATCTCTAGTTTAGAGAATATGTTCTAGAAGGGGACCTTGGTTCCCCAAGATAGTAGAATGTTTGGTCTCCTGGCCTCACAGCTTCTGGGGTGTTTGGTCTCCTGGCCCTACAGAACACTAGAACTATGCTAAATTATCAGACTTAAAGAATTACAAGTATGCATGCTAATACTTGTGGATACATAGAACTGTGTAAAAAGTATATAAAAGAAAAAGCAAAAATCATCTTGGCATCAGTGCCAACACTGATTGATTCTAGACTTTAAGTATAAATGAAAGTGACTCTTGACATGTTGAAATAAAAATTCACACAGAAGAGAAATTGATACTGTTGCCTGTGCAATGGCAATGTGACATCCATTTAAAAATTATGCATATCAGACCTTGCTTCTCCCTCAACTAGAGCGGATTTGAATTCAGAGTATAATTATGTTATTTTCCTAACCCAGGGAAATGGGAAATCACATGCCCACCTAGGAAATGAGCACCTCTAATGACAAGGCAGCTGCAGAAGCCACACGCAGACACTTCTATATCTCATTAGGTCAGACTTGTAGGGGAAATTCTCAAAATTAACCTTCTGCAGCCAGTGTTGCAGCATGATTGTTATATATCTTGGTGCAGGGAAAAAAGTGTGGCTCCTGTCTAGCCAGTCCCCAGTTCACAACTCCCCATTTGCCATCTGCTTACGCCAGCATGAGGCTGCTGTGCTGAGGCCTTGTTGCTGTGAGTTTCATGGCTGTATCCTTCCACACAACTTGGAAATTTATCTTGACCTTTTTCTCTTGACAGATGAATAAAATTGCTTCTGAATGCAAAGACGCACAAGATAGAGCTGTGAATAACAGCTACCTTTGATCCCAGCATTTCACCTCGTTGCCTAAACAGTCAGAAAGAGAAGCAGAATCTGTCTTGATGGTTAAGGGACTGAAATATCAATTCAATGCTGAATTCACACTTCTCCATAGCCCATGTCTGATTCTAGGCAACACTGCTCACCCAAAATGTACAGACATTTACCTTCTCAAGTTCATTAATCTTTGACTATCCATGGGAGTTGTACCTCTCAAAATTCAGGTGGTTTAAGTAGGTATCCAAGTATGAACTTCTTTTGATTTGTTTTCATGATAAGGTTCAGGATTGCTCAGAAGGAAACCTTCCGCTTTTGGGTTACTAGCACTTCCTCCTTGAGTGAATCGAGAATGGCTTTTCCATTTTCACTCTGCAACTTACTGTGTTGCAGGCTGCTTTTCAAACTTTCACTGACCAGCAGGCCCTGAGGTTTCACACTACTTCACTACCATAGTAAGGGCAAAGACGCAGAGCAGGGAAAGAGCTCTGTGAAACTGTTTGACACAAAGCTGAAGGAAATGGCTGCTCCACTGCTCAAGGTTATCCTACCTGCAGTGATTTACAGGAGTCCTATATATCCCCTTCTGTTATGCTTTATCAATTATAATGCTCTGTTGCTTCATCCTGGTCTCTTCATCATGAGAATCCATCCATGGCAGAGTGCAGTCAATAAAAGAATTTACCTTCAGTGGGTGTTGGATCAGCTCCAAAATGTACTGGTGGCTCTTCCTAAATAGCACGTGTCTTAATTTGACAGGCAACTTTTCCAAGTGTCTCTGGTCAGAGTTAGTCTTCTAAACCCTCCTTTTTGGCATGTGGCTGAAGCACCAGGGCTTTCTGAGAGCTTTAGCTAATTGGCATTAGTGACACTGCAGCCATCTTTCCGAGATGTCAAAATACACATTTTGTTTGGAGAAGGAAACTGTCAGTCTGCATTTGTTTGCAGCAGGAACAGAAGTTTGGCTGTGAGGTTTGTTGTCTGTAGTGTAAGGAAATGTTGTAATTTATTTACGGGTTATAACCTGTGAATAAATGCATCATTAATGCGCATAATCTCAACACTTATTTCTGCTCTACAATATAAGTGAAGCATTTAATGACAGAAATATGGCAAGGTGAATATTGGCCTTTTGTGACTCTGGAAAACTTCCTAGGGCTTTCACTCTGCGCGTATGTGTGCGCTTTCACTGTGTGTGGACAAAGCCTGGCTCTGTTTCTGTACTTTTCAGTACTTGTCACTGAGAAGAGATGAGAAAAATGTCTGCAAAGTTACCCAGCTTGGTCAAGGGTAATCAGACTCAAATATGGTGAGGCTGCAGGACAATTTCTAGCATGTCCTTAATGCCGTGAGTATCACAACAAAATGTTTGGAAGTGTTGAAGGTCACTGAAACCATGCCAGTGAGCCTGGACGGATGATACAAACCTCATATTTGTATAGACCTTCCACATTAAAGGAGAAACATAAAATAAACCTGCAATTTTCACTTTTTTGAAAGTCTCCTTTCCTGCAACACCAGGAATGTGAAGCTGGGTGAATATGGGTGCAGAACTCTCCATCTGTCATGCTGGCCGCTACTGTCTTGTTCCTGTGTTTCTTCATGGACTCATGTGAGAGCTCTCTGAGGCAGAGATCCTACTTTTTTTTTTTTTTTGGCACAGCATCTGATGTGGTAAAGTTTGAATTCATAACCAGCTCTTGTGAACCAGCACTAAACATTTCTGACATGAGCAATATTTAAGAACAAATCAGACTTTTACAACTGCATGTTGCTCTTGTGCTAGGCTTCTGTGTACAGGTGAATTTCACCTTTTGGGATCTCATTACGGGGTAGGGTTTTATGTTCCAAAGACGTGGCAAAGTCAGTGATCTAGGGAATATTCATAGCCTACATCTCACCCCACCTACCCTCTTAATTATATCCGTGCAACTGTTTCTGAGGCCCAAGCTAAGAACAAGAATAGGGAACTAATTTGGCTTTTGGAAGGAGAAAATGGCTAAAGAATGCAACTATATTTTCACTACTGGCCCAGTAAGCAAAATCTCAGACCCTTGTACAACCAAGGGAGTTCATTGCAGCAAGTAAATGGGAATGAGCAGTAGTACTGGTGGAGAGTGGGAACCAGTATGGCCGTTAAACACTTGAATGGCTGAAACACGGTCTGGAAGTGATGCTCTGGACTCTTGTCTTCCTTCCAGTTTCTCTTTCACTCCATCAAAGTAATAAAACCTCCTGCCTGCTTATTAAGAGCGAGCTGTCTCTGCTGTCAGGGAAGATGTTGGTTAGGAGAGAGCAGAAGCACTGCACTGATGCTCATTACCTGAATTGGCAGAGGTGTAAATCTGAGTCAAGAGGGAGTGGTCAGGCCAGGCCAGGCTGGGCCAGGGGTGTTGCAAGGCTGTTGCACTGCTCACTTAGCTGCTCTACTTCACAAGCACTGATCTATTTGCTTTTTCTTTCATCTCATGCAGAGCACAGAGTGCAAGGGGACAGGTGCTCTGATTCCTGTGATGTGCTGAAGTTGATGACTCCTAGTTTGCTCATCTGTGCAGCAAAGAAATCAGTCAGTTGAGGTAACACGCTGACATGCATTTTACCCCAAAGCCTCTCCAGCTAGAGCTGTGAGAATGGCTTTTGTTCTGCCACAATGGAGAGGAGAATTCTCATGTATATTTTAAACAGCGTGCTGAAAGTAAGGCCTGATCTTCCTTGCTAAGACCAGGGAAATTTTATTGAACCCGGGGAAAATTGCATCTGAAATCCCTCAGTGATAAAAGGATCAGGTCTTGCAAGCTCTCTGTTATGCCCATAGAGTTAATTTCCATTAGCAAATTAATTTTGTTTTGCTTTTGTTTAAATGAGCCATGAGAATTAGGCCACCATTACAAATAAGCATACTAACACTAACAGTGTCCTTTTCTGTCTCCTGCTTCTCTCCTGTCCTGGGTTGATTTGGACACAAGTGACATCAGTCACATCTGGAGAGATTGCAGCCAGGGTAAGTGGATGTGGCAGAGAAAGGAAATTGCAGGAAGTAATGACCCAGCAGTGAAGCAGAGAGATACTGCCATGAATCAGTCCAGGAGAGAACTGTGCCCATCAGTAAATCTAGTGGAAGAAGGGATGCGATTTTATGGTTTCGTTTGTAATGCAAGAGGCTGTAAATTCATCTATAATCCAAAATGGACTAAAAATTTCAGCAGACTGTTAATGGAGGATGTGTCCACTTATCTCATGCTTGCACATCACATATAACTATGGAATAGCTGATGGCTCCTAGGTATGAAAAAGACTGGCAGGTGCTCTTGTGTTGTCATTGTCTACTTCATCATTATAGCTACAGTTCATCCTATCCCTAATTTTGGTAACTAGGCAGGTAAAAATTCTTGCATCTGCAAGGATTTGCACACACAAAATTGTATTTTAAGTTTGGAGGCCTCTTTTCACCCTCTGCTTTCACTGGAGAGTGCATAGTTGCTGACTGTGTTCTTTTCTGGGATGGAGGACCCTCAAGTAGACAGATAAACAACTTTAAAACTTCTTCACTCTTGCAGGCTCACATAGATCTGCTTGGGGAAGCCACACTGCATGGAATGCCCCAACACATTGTAGGCTGGTTAGAAAAGGCAAACTGATGTAGTTAGAGAAATCTGCCAGCAAGAAAATGAAATTTAACTTACCCATGACATTTTCACTGTAGGGGTTTATATGGAGAGAACTGGTGGCAACTACCCAAATTTTACAGTAAGCTGTGCTGGTGTTACAGAGATGGACAGAAGCTGGCTGACTGGCTGACCCATCTTTCGACTTTAATACACAGTCTATGGTGTCAGGTTCCTAGCATGCTGCAGGCACAGCTTCTATTACACCTTTCCTGCTGGAAGTTGAGTAAATATACTTAAAACAAAGCAAACTAAAAAGTCACAGTTCATTGACAGTAACTGAACAGAACTGAGAAAGGAAAAACAGGATAGCTTGAGGAGTCGGGAGCTAAACTATCTGCAGAGAGCATGGATAGGTAGAGACACCAGCCACTGTGCATTGCAGCCAAAACATGGTCAGCCAGCTGTCTATCTAGTTTCATAACAACTCTGCATTATGGATCTGCCCACCTCTGCTTGTCTCTTACAAACAATGCAGTGGGTGGCTACTCAGTACCTGGGCTCGGTTGGCCGAAAGGATGATTTGTTGTAGTTTTACCCGTAACATTTTGCTGGTTTTACGTGTCTATTTTATTCATTCCTGAGCAGCTGTTAGAGCTTTTCTTCTTCCTACTTAAAATCTTTATTTTCTTCTCCTCTAGCAGCATGTTGTTTACATGCCCTGATCAGAGAACTTGAGAGATGCCCGATTTATTCAGTTTGATTTTCTGCCTAAAGGTAGGCTTTTTCTTCAAGCCTTGAAGTAATGTTTTACAGGCTTCCTCAAATCTCCTTTTTGCCATAAAATGAAGAAGCCAGTTTTGCCCAGCTCAAGATGCTGTTTGAAGTCAGATTGTAGCTGTCTACACATGAGTGGAAAACACAAACCTCTGCACTGAATTGCTATCACACTGGGCTCACAGCCAGTGTCTGGTGTCATCCACCTGCTTCACCTACTTCAGTTCAGAGCTCTGAGGATAAGAAATAAGTCTTTGGAAAAACCTTCTGCATGGGCACTTCCACCCCTCCCCATCTAAAATATAAACACCTGCCTGGACTTCTCAGCTCTAGAGCTGAGCACAAAGGGGAAAAAGGGTACACAGAGGTATTTCCAGACACCTCATTTTCCCCCACACTCCTGGCTTGAATACAGGCTAAAGCAACAGAGAACCAGGTTATGAAAGCCACAAAATCACACTAGAGAGGAGTTGTGGACAAGATACTGGCCTTGCATGAATGGGATAGGAAATTTCCTTCTTAGCTTGCAACTTCTCTCCTAACCCTTGCTGGTAGTCTTGCCTGCTGCTTTACAGTGCTTCACAGGTGGACAAGGTTATCCTTTCCTCTCCAAACTACATCAAATGGCTTGAGACATCACTGAAGGACAGACACGAGCCAACCCACAGCAGATCCACATGGCATCTGTGCCAGACACTGGAAGGCTTTTGTGTGCTAATACCCCACGTCTTCAGCTCAGGACTTAATCCAACAAGGAATTCTTACGTTTTAATACCAGGAAATAGAGTGTAAAAACACAATTAAAATTAATACTTCTCTGAGATACGTTGTGCAAGCCAACCTGGAGAGGACAACACTGTAATCTTTCTGGTGTTATTGTAACCTAGTGCCCATAAGAAAAAGCAAATATAAACTTCAAATTAACTGTGATACATGCAGTGAAATCTAAGTGGAGTGAATGAGGAGAGGCCAGAGATAAAACAGGCTGCTCTCCAGATACTGTTCTGAAAATTAAAGTGAGTGGATGGAAGATATACATCACAAAAATATTCTATTATGCTCAGTGTACTAGAGCAGAACTTTCACCCTTTTAAACTCTCATTAAAATGCAGCCATTTTTGTTTCGAAAGATTAACATGTTGGCTCTAAAAAGAAAAGAAAAATGTGATTCATGGTGTGCTTGGAATTAGATATTGTTAATTGAAAATAACCCTAGGCACTTACACAGTGCTTTTCAGCTCAGAATCTTGAAATTATTTTGTTTGTATAAAATTCATTCATTTAAAGGGGCTGCTAAAAGACATGTACAGCAAAAATCTCATCAAAAAGTACTGTGGGAGCTCTTGTATGCTTCCACTGTAGACTAAGGCAAACATCAGTTATGGGCAGAAGGCTTTTGAAAATGTGAGGACTCACTGTCACATAGGAACAAAATACCTGTCGGTAAAAATAGCAGGAAATTATTTATGATGGTTTGGCTACAGCTGAATGGTATCTGTACAGCTAGATAAAACAAGTCCTCTGAAAACTCTGGAAAAAAGACACTGGTGCAGTTTGACTTCTGTCACTCTGAACATGGAAAAGTATTAATTGTGAAATGAGGACTTTGTAGCCTTGTGCTAACTTCTAATCAAAATTAATGTAGAGAAGAAATTACTAGTGGTGGGTTTTGGCCACAGTGAATTTTCTGATGGTCTGAATCCTCCAGTTTAGTAGGGAGGTTCAGAGCACCCGTAAGTCCACTATGGTCAAAAGCCACATCAAGATTCCCCAAAGGACTTCCACAAGAACTCAAAAGATAGGCAGACAGTTAAGGGATTTTATGAATGAAGGTCAGTGACTCTCAACTCAGCCGCATCACAAATGTTCCTGCTTGGCAAGTGGAGGATCAGCCCCCCAGAGTGTACGGGCTTGCTTATGGTCAGAGAACCACTTAGTCTGGAGGAAATGAAAACCCCTTCAGTCATGTCCTTTTCCCCACTCTCACAGTGTCAAATGAAGAAGTACCATCCATGAATTACAGTAATTGTATAAAATATCAAGCAAAAGTCATTAAATTTATCAAAAGCAGGATCAGCTAATTCAGAGAGTGGTTTCTTTCCTTTGGTCTCTGGAGTGGTACAGTGACATTCTGTAGTGGTGCTCTGAAGATTTATGGTTTACTTGTTTACACAGTACTGGCACTAATGTGTTGGAGTGAAGATTTATCTTTGTAAGTCATTTGGTTCTGAACTCATTGTGACCTACTTTAAGTTTACTGATAAGTGGCTGGGATTTAGAGTGGTTGGGACAGTGACATAATCAAAGTCACACTTTGGTACATGGAGGCAAAATAAATATCAAGGCCAGGAAATTTTGCAAAGTGCCACCAGATGAAATAAATAACTCTGGAATAAAGATGAAGAGGGCACCACATACTTAAAGGAAAGATCTGTTTGAAGTGGAGAGAGCAGGATGATAATTTTCATGTGGCTAATTGATGCAGAAATTCCAGCAGGAACTCTTGTAACTGATGAGTGTATCCAACACCTCCAAACACCCCCTGGGAAATAGAGGTGATGAACATCTTTGATAAGCCATTTTCTGTGGGCTTTCATTCTTTGCTAAGGCAAGGGATGATTTCTCACAGCCCTTCTAGCCCCTAATAACCTTTTTGTATTATCAGCTGGGGCCTGCCATCGCTCCTGGAAACAGGCATAGCTTTCTTTCACACTGTTTCTGGGAGGAAAGTAATGAGATAGGGAAAGATACAGGTACAAGACTTAGTGAAGACAACTAAATCCAAAGTGCTATATTCTGTACCCAGCTTTGGCTCTGGTTTCTCCAAGGAAGAACTAGCTATAAGCTGCGTGTAAAAGGCCAGTGATATGAAAGCACTTGGCTCTGAAAGGATCTGGGAATGAGAAATGCCACACAGTAGAAGCTATTACTGTTGTCATTTTACTGTGGGCAGTTCACTGTCAGCCTCAAAGAGTGGTGGAGGAGAAGGGTGGAGTGGAGGAGGCTGGAGGAAAAGGCATTAGGATGGGCAGAGAGGGCACTGCCTGGAGCAGACTTACGATAGAGCTATGGACAAATCTCTCACTCCCAGTGAGAACCCGGAAAAGTCAGTGAAAACGCTCTTATTGTTGTCATCAAGGTCAGGATTTCATAGAGGTCTGACCTCAGCTTTATGTAGTCCAAAGTATAGGTCACAGCCTCACAAAGGGAGCTCCAACAAAGCATGGCACAGGAGTGATATTTGCCTTTAAGCTCTTCGATATGTCACCATGGCTTTTATGTCTCATTCTTCTCTCATATGTGTGACCTCCTCCTAAGGCTCTGCATTGAGTTCCCTGCAGAGGTCATTAGTGCCTCTCCTGGGGCAGCAAATGTGGAGACAAGGGCTAAAAAAATACACGGGTTTCACAGGAACTCAGTACTACATTCTAGAAACACCGTCTCTGTCCTCAGATAGCTTTCCAAGCACATCATGGGGAAAACACGAGTGGTGTTTCAATTAGCACTCTGCAGCTCCCCAGATGTGCAACGGCTCTCAGAGCCCTGAGTTTGCTGCTGCACTGAGCCTCCCAGCGTAGATGGAACGGCACCTGCTGCTCTGTGCAATGCCTCCACAGAGCACACATTCCCTGCCAGCCCAAAGGGAAGATGTGGCAAAATCACTGAAGCTCTTTGACTCTAGCAAAAGGGGGAGTTTGATGTCCTGTTATAAAATCACATACAGGGAGCCTAATCCTTGGCCCTCATTGTCTCCTGAAATTAAGTGACTTTACCGCAGAAATTCAAGGAAATTTTATCTTAATAAACCTTCAGTATTTACTGGCTTTACATTGCTTAAGTAACCAGGGGGAATTTAAACTGATCATTTGTTTTCCTGTGGAAAAATCCCATGCACTGTAATAGAGGAGACCCTGAAAGGCTTTTATCTTAATTACTGCAGAAAATTACAGAGAATTAGATCCTTTGTAATGGTTTTCTGAATCATCCTTTGAGATTTGACAGCAGGAACATAATTCGCTATTGAATTGTATAGACTAGTGGAATAACAATGCCTCTAGAAAAGTGTTCACTATCTATTAATGTCTATAGGGCTTCTCTATAAAAGGTTTCTAAAAACCTTTTATTTACAAATATTTCCAGGGGGTTCTATTATGCTGTTCACCTTTGCTTACAATGCACAATCATTAGAGTAAGAAAAGCAAAAATAGACAGCAGAGACCAGTGATCTGGTTTCTGGGAAAAAGGACAGCATGAAATCACAGGAGACCATCTTCGTAACCCTGTGAAAATGCATCACATAGCCAAGGAAGACAGAAAAAAGCTAAGGTTTTCATCCTGCATGGAGTTACTGCTGGCAGACCCTTGTTCCCAGCTAGCCTCTGCAGAAGCTTGCATGTAAGAATCCATGATTGCACATGTAATACAGTAATAACTGATCAATTCCTTGTTTCCTTCCTTCGGCTGAGCAGCAGCCAGGTCTTTCAGCTGCAATCAGAGCTCCCTCCTGAGCAGACTGTGCTGTACATAGTCTGTTTCTTCCTCCCCCAGTACTTGTTGCACTGACAGAAAAGGACTCCCTGAACCCTGCTCTGCACCCTCATTTCCACCTCACGGACATCAATACTGTCACCTAGGGAAAACTGGGTCTTAGTTGTGCACTGGTTTGCTACACAGATCTGATCTCACTGTTATCATGCTTAAGCGTCTGAGGAACGCTTGCAATCGCAGCGTGGTGGGGCACTGTCAGGTGCTTTGTGTATTTAGGAGTGATACCAAGCTCCTCTTCCAACCCCCCAGGTCAGCAGTAAGGGCTACACAATATCTGCTTTCGGAGTTTTCAATTTCTGATGGGTATTTCTGTTCCTTTTTTGGTTTATGCTAACTGCTTTTGCTCTCTTCTTATACAATCTTGAAGGAAAAGACCTTGCTGAGTGTAGTTGTGTGCTTCTCAACAGATTTGTTATTTCACCACCTGATGGGGAGCACGCTGAACAGTGCCTGACTGCAGCGCGTGGTGCCGGAGTTACCCTGGGTTGAAGCAGTACAGCTAAGGCTGCCAGATGCGTGTGTTTGCAGAGCTGGGAACAAGAGAAATCACAGAAAAAGTCTGGGCATCTATCCTCCATCGCCCCTTAAAAGTGCCCAGCAGGGAAAATGGAAGAAAGATGTCAACAGCAACTTCAGAATTTGCTTGTTTCTGCAAAAGAGGTGAGGATAGAAGAGAAAACACAGTGACTTTATGAGACTTACCAGGTGACAACATGCAAGCTTTCACACAAGAGTCGCAGCGGGATTCTAGCACTGAAGGATACTGAGGGGTTTTTTTGAGAAAAATTAAATTAGGAAAATGTTACAAAGGTATCCAAACATTGCATACCTGTGCCAGGTATCCCAACACTGCATATCATGAACTGAAAGTCCACATGACGAAAGGTGTTTGATAATCTCAGACTAAAAGATGCTTTTCATTTCCAAGAGACCCATTTATATTATAGATATTCACGTGCCAGCTGCTAACACAAAACACTTAGGAGTAAATACAGACCATTCCAGAAAGCAGAAAACAGCATGCTCAGTATTGGAAGTGGAAAACAAATTATTTTAGTTATTAGATTTATAAGTTGAACTAAAGCTAGAAAAACCATTCATGTGTGTTGCAGTTCTGACCAAGTCCTGGCTCCCTAATACCTTTCATGAAAAGCACAATTACCTTGATTTTCTATATCTTTCCTTCCTTCCCTCCCCTCCCATTTTTTCATTATTTTTCATTTGCAATTGTCTGTCTTGGCAGACAGACAAGTCCTGTGTTCAGGACACAAACTCCTACTCATTATTATAGATCTCTAAAATGTTTTATCTAACACATTTTCAGGCTGTCACAAGAATTACAGGAGATTTTTTTTCTGTTATTATGGATTGCTCCTGCTTTTTGTTTATCCATCTCAGATTTTCCCTTTCTCAGATACGAACCCATGCACCAGCCAAAGCTGTGCTGAAAGCTGCTTCACAGCAGTACAAAAAATGAGCTCTTAAAAATCTGCCAGCGGTGGCCAGATGCAGAGAGGTTTTTAGTGAAGTAGGGCAGTTAAATACAGTACAGAGCTCAGGCCTCCTGGATTTCATTTTATGTTAATGTATTTTTATAGAAAGACACGAAGAAATCTCTTAGATCTTCATGCTAATGAAAAGGAAATTGATATATAAGTCAGTGTGGTTTGACAATCATTTACAGATTGAGGTATTCTAACAGGAAGCAGAATGTGGGGAAAGGCAGAAGAAAGGGACTACTGGCTTTCAACATGTGACCAAGGGACTGTTTCCTCTTTGTGTAGATGCTGCCACAGGGAATTGTAGCATTTCCTGCAAACCTCAATTTTCCCACACCTTTATGATAACTAGTGTATTCTTCATAGGAAAGAGTCTGGTGTTGGAGTGTTTCTTGTTTTCAAACTTGGAAAAATATGCACCTTTTACAGCTACAACCATTTTACAGCTGTGGCCTCTACACAACAGCCTGGAGAACTGAGCCACCTGTGAACTCAGTGTGGGATTTGAAGTAAGAAATGATGCTGAGACTGGTACATTATGAGGCTCCAAAGAGGTAGTAGGTATGTCTAAATCACAGTTGCTATTTTACTGGGTTTGCATGTAAAGTACTGCGTTGAAATCTGTTCAAGAGCTGCAGAATATGATGTGAAAGTTAAACTGCTGCTGGTAGTCACCTCGTGAGCAGAGGGGTGGCTCAAGAAATGGTGTAATTGGGTCTTCTAGGTCTGTACATCACTGCAAGCACAGACCCGCTGGTAACGTTTCTAAGCTCCTGGATGGGAAGAGAGCCGCTGAGTGAGGTCTGAGCATACACGGAAATGAAACAGAAGTGCTAATGACCACTTCTTCATTGTGTTTATATCTGGTTTCCAGTACAATAGGGCCCTGATTATAATTTGTGGCTTTTGATATTATTGTAATACAAGCAATTAGCTACAAATGAACAACAGCAATGAGTAGACAAGCTATACATAATGCATATAGATATGGAAGGGAGCATGTTGTGCTGTTTGTGTTCCCCAAACTGCCCCACCAAAATTTATTTATTACATGTGGAACCAAACCCAAACGCCAAATCTATATCCTCTCCATGTAGGAGAAATTTCCACATGGATGAGGGATTTAATGTTCAGGCCATATCCCTATACTAAAGCATCAGCTCCAGTGCAGTACTGCAATGCTCAGCACTGCTCAGATGTGAATCCAAATTTTACTGCTTGAGAAAATCCCAACTTAAAAATAAAACTAATGACAGAAAATTAACATAAATCCAGGAAATGAGCAGCAGAAATCTATACAAACATTGCTTACAGAGGCTCTGAGCCAGCCCACTTAGAGACTATGAAGTTTATCAGATCAACTTCAAAGGTGCCTGGCTACAGTCTAATGACACTTTACAATGGTGAGATAAACAGATCACCAGTATATTTTCACACCCAAAAAAAAAAAAAAAGACACTGAGGCAAGAATAGTAAATGGTCCACCTGGGGACTTTCGATAGTAGTTGTCTGAAGCTGGTTGAGAATCAGGAGTCTGCTTCTTAGAACCTTACTTAAAAGCATCTGCTCTTCTTTTAGGAAATCTTTTAAGCATCCCGGGTATGGGTACTTTGAGGCTGGCTATGACAGATGCAATGTTATTGTTTCAAAAAATTTTAATGAGCATAGCTCCACTGCCATGTGGATTGCTCGATGCTGTGTTCTACTGACAGGATGCAGATCACAACTCCTCACAGGAGAAGGCTTTTTTTTTTTTAATCTGGAGAAGAAGTTTAAGTCTGTCAAGGAAGAAACGCACACCTTTTTTAAACTGTCTGAGGATTGTGGTGTGTGCTGGATGCTATTGGTCTGACATATTCCTTGCCATATTGAGATTGTACCTGTAAACCATCCAGATTTTTAGCTACAGACACAAAATCTGTGGTGCCTGGAGGGGGAATAAGGATGGAGCAGAGCTTGTCATTGTCTCTGGGAGACATCTGGGGGACACTAGGTGTTTGAAGAGGGAGACAGTTGAGTGTAATCCATACTAGTTTGGCTGGCAAAATTTAAGAGTTGTGACCACACATGTCCCATGTGGAGACAGCTCCAGGTGGTGAAATTAATGGAGTCCATGGGTCAGAACTGTGCTGATTTTACCCTAAAAATGGAGGAAATCAAGAGAGAACCCTGAATACAAAACAGGAGCCCAATTCCTTGCCAGTTCCAGATCTCCAGAGTCTGAGTGTGCTGTGATGGCTCTGTGACTGCAGTTCCTCCAAGTTTTGCCCCTTTGAAGTATGTAACTTGACTAGCAGAGCCAGGGAAACATCATGAGTCTAGATTTCATCTGAAAGACTCTGTGTGCCCTGAGTCTGCACTAAACCCAGCCTTTGAAGATCCCAGCCCTGTGGAGCCTGAAGACTGCTACCTGTAAGTGCTGTTTTGAAGGTACTTTTGGGGTGTATGAAATACAGGCAAAGTTTCTGGCATCAGAAGGAGGGAAAGACCTGATGCAAAGAAGCACAAGGAGTGCTTTGGTGACATCATGGCATTCTGTGACATTCCAGTTCTGTCCAGGAGTCCCAAAATGCCTTGCTGCAGAACCAGACTAGGGACTGCTAGTGGAGGGAAAGATCTGAAGAGCAGTGAAGCAGCTGAAGTACACCAGAATATCACCAGACCAATGAAAGTGACGTCCTGATCAATGTGAAACTAGGTTTGGTGCTTCTCTGGGCTCCTTCCTGCTGGGACTGGTGCAGACCTGGGAGTTAAGGCCCCACAGAGAAAGTGTACAGGCAGAAGAAAAGGGAGAAATCTTGGCCAGGATTCAGCTGTCAATGGGAAGAGCACAGCTGAGTGCAAAGGCAGTGAAGGAGAGGGAGGAGGATGGCACAGCAGGATCCTTGGTCTGCCACTGAGCGACTCCCTCCATGTGAGCAGCTCATTTCCCTGCTCTGTCATTCTTCTTATCTGCACAGACAGCCTGTTCTATAGGCCACGACCAAGTTTCTGCAACACAAGACACAAAGGACCCTTGAACAGCTTAGAAGGCACCGCAATAATATGAAGCAGAAATTGCAGCCACCAGATGGAGAAAATAGAGCACTTCCAGTCAGCGATTTTGTTCCTGGTGAAGTCCCATGCCACTAGAAGCTTTGAGCTACAGCTGCTGCTGTGCAAAGTACAGAAAAGGGAGATTTTTCTGGAGTCTACTTTTAAATTTAAAAAACTGGGTACAATTTCCATGAAATGAGGGATGAATTTAGCTCATTTTGCATCATGCTCTAATTACCAACTGCAGTGAAATATTCTAAGATGATGTATCTCAGGCTCCATCTTATTTCTGGATCTTGCTCCAATTAATTCTGTCTACCAGTTTACAGCACCTAAATGAAATGCACTGAGCATCAGGCCATGAGTTGCCTGGTCTTTCTCCCTTGGTATTCTGGGCCAGTTGCTCTTCATAGCTACTGCAGTACTGTTTTGCCAGTCTTAGGATGATGGTATTAATACTCACTTGCTATCCAGCAGTTTCTTGAGACAGACTATTCAAGTGTGAAAAGCTGTTTGAGGTCCCAGGTCATGCTACAGAAGTGAGAACAGTTATTTCTTCTCTTTCACATCATTTCTCTGTGGCCTGTTCTATTTCTGAAGGCTGGAAGTGGCACTGAAAAGAGGGTATCTGTTTTGCAAGAGAAAAGGAAGAGGAAGACTATTTGGAAGGAGGAAAAGAGGAAGGCTGTTTGAAGGAAAGAGAGAACACGTGAGAGAAAGGAAGGGTGAATGTGAGAGGGAGAGCACAGATTCCAGTGCAGGTGAGAAACAGTTTAGTAATCCAGATTTTCAATCCCTATCCCAAATAAGGTGAATGTCCTCATTGGCAAGTCTTGGGGCCAGCACAGCAGAGGCCATAGGTTCCTTCCAGGTCCCAAATAATGCTCACAAGAAGAGCTTTGAGGATGCTGGATTTTTTTCACAAAGAGTTCAATTTCAGAAAGAAAAAAGATTTGGTAGAAAACTCTGGGCCAACACTATTTGCAATCTCATTCTCATTTATTTGCTCAAGTAATCCCCAGTGCTTGATTTACGTAAGACTTGAATTAACTGTGTATTTATTCAGAGATCTTAAATTACACTGATGTGATGAGGTAAAATTGCAAGCTGATGCAGTTTCAAGGGTATTAACAAGCACATGATGGTGAGGCAGATCCCACTTGCCACTGAGGAACCCAAGCCCATTCAAAGGTTTCTAGAGAAGGTGGTAAGAAGGATCTTTTACAAGTACAACTGCTTTTCACGAAGGAAAAATTATCTTAGCACTGAGGTGAGGTAGAGAGGTGCAGTACCTGTCAGAGACTCTTGAAGAAAATTAAAGCTGCTTGCTTGATGCTGCTCTTGGTGAACAGTCTTGGTTTGAGCTCAGACTCTGAATGAAGCACATTTTTGGATCTGAGCAATTTCTGAATAATGCATGGTACGAGGAATAAAACAAATTCAGATGAGCAAGAAGCATGGAGCAGTTACAACCCTGATCTAATAGAAATTTTCTCTAAATGTGAAGGTGACTATAACTTCAAGCAGAGGTGCCATGAAAAAAAACAAATTGAAATCGCCATTGCTTCTGGTGTTAGCTGTTTCTAAAGTACTTCATGTTTTCAATAGGTGCTTAGTGAATTCAGGCAATGAAAGCTAGCTATGAAGTTGTCACTGAATGGGATTTAAACCCGTTAAATGAAGAGGGAGGAAAATGATAATGTAAGTCTATGGTTGATGTGGGTGGAGAGTTGATGGGACCATTTGGAGGTCCACTGAAAGACAGAATCTGTGATAAAATGCTCATAAAGAAATGACTGGAAGTTCTAGTATTGAAATACGATGCAGCAAATAAGATATGGTTAAGAAAGAAAGCTCACTGGTCCACAAAACTTGTGGAGATCATCAGCTTGAAAAAGATGAGGCAAGAGGATTGGAGATGAAAACGAACTGGTATAAAAAGGTCTGTCTGCTTTGCCTAAGTGGTGCCAGTGATGCATACAGCAGAGCCGCTGCCGGTTCGCACCACGTGAAAGGGGAACAAGGATACCCACACAGCTAAAAATGGTTAGGACGGGCACACAGGGGACTTAGAGGTGTTCAGAGATGGACAGGGCAACACAGAAGGTCTTGAAGTGGGTTGGGGGTCAGGAGGTACTGTGACTTCTGTGGGAGCAGCATTATCACAAGAGGGAGCTGTCCGCCTGTATGAGATTGTCACCCCGGCCAGAAACACTGCAGAGAAACGGCACCAGGGCTCTCAGAGCCTGGTAGGGGCAGGAGGCAAGAGGTCCCGAGTGCTCAGACAGGCAGTGA
This sequence comes from Melanocharis versteri, assembly GCA_013397845.1. Taxonomy (NCBI): domain Eukaryota; kingdom Metazoa; phylum Chordata; class Aves; order Passeriformes; family Melanocharitidae; genus Melanocharis; species Melanocharis versteri. The sequence continues at coordinate 53,602 of VZTG01006037.1, forward strand.
CCACAGCAGCCTAGCATGGGAGGGCATGGGCTGAGCCTGGCTAGCAGAACTGATCCCCCAGGGCAGGCCACCAACACTGCACACTGCTAATTGCTCTTCTGCAAGTCAGGTCCTGCATTGTGCGAGTGCTATCAGTTCATTGGTTTTCTGTTTTTCTGTAGCCTTTGCTGGGGAGGGAGGAAAAGGAGAGGTGCTTATTGAAAGTCAGACAAGGTGCTAGTCAGAGGTTCATGCGACAAGGCAGCTGATCACCAAGGCTCCGATGGTGAATGAAGTCGATGTGTGTCAGTCGGCTGTGAGCAGTGTCTGAACACAACAGGGCCCGTGCACCCAGCAGAGGGCCTGCGCGCACACACACACACACACACATACACACTCCTGCCTGTACCTCTGGGACATCATTTCTTAGATAATGAGCATATCAGTGCCCTCAAAACGGTATAAGTGGCTACAGGACAAAGCCAGAGGCATCACGTATTCTGCTTTGAATGGTTTGTGGTTTCTGTTACAGGGTCCAAACCTACCCTTCTGCTGAACTTCCACTTCGGATCAAGGTAATGGTTCAGAGGAACTAAGCAACATCCCTAAGCTCAGGTTTAAAGACTGGCACCTGTATTTACAATGTATCAGGCAAACCAGCCTGCAGCCTCTTCACACCAGCCTGTAACCTCTTCACACTGAGCTTGGTTTCATCTTTCAATTATTTCTCTGGATGCTCATGCCTGATTTTGGTAGACATGTTTTACCGTAGTCTGAGACTGAGCCGAAAGCTTTGTTTCCTGCCAAGAATCTTGAGAGAACAATACATATCCAAGCAGTTTGCATCAGTGGCATAGCATCTAAATGCCCTACAGAAGGCAATCACAATATATTTGTTTGTTCCTTGGGCAGGAAGACAGACAGTTCTTCCAGTGGGTGCATTAAGGTACGTAATGGATCATGCTGGATGTTTTCAATGATGGGTTGAGGCACAGAAGATCAGGCTAAAGGGATAAAACCACTGCAGCTTGAAAAGTTAGAAGGCATTAACATTACATGCAGAAGAAAAGGGTGTAGTCTTGTCGATGGGAGAAATGGATGGAGATCAGAGGTCTGGGCTCCTTGCCACAGGCTACTTGACCTCAGGCAAGTCTTCCGAGATCCCATTTCCCCTCCTACCCTTTGTCTATGTAGTTCCCAGGAGCTTTGAGGCCGGGTTGGTCTCAAGCGCAGCAGTAATTGTACTTTATCTTGGTCATTTCTCCTAAGTCATACGATAAAATCACTTCTTAAAGATATACATATATTTATATATAAAGCAACCTTCCAGATACCGTAAGAAGCTAAAAAGGAATAAACACAGAATGTCTTGGGAACATGAGTTCCCAGCCAGTTATTAATCCACTTTCAGGACAAGGCTATTGCTGAAGTTTAAAATTAAATTTAAATTAAAAAAGGAAAAAAAAAGAAAAAAGAGAAAGGAAAAAAAAAAGATTTTATCCCGAGCCAGCGGTCTGGCTCCA
>VZTG01006037.1:55135-243761 GCA_013397845.1 Melanocharis versteri
CGGCACCACCAGCAAGCCTCCCTTCCCGGAGCTGGATTTCCGATCGGGAGCCAGGGTGGAGGAATTAAATAAACTCATTCAGGAATTCACCAAGCACGATCAGAGGGAGTACGACGACCAGCGAGCCCTGGAGATCCACACGGCGAAGGACTTCATCTTCTCCATGCTGGGTAGGGCAGGGACCGTGCGGGGCGGGGCGGGGGCGATGCCGGCCGGGGACCCCCGGGCAGGGCTCCGGGCGGTGCGGCACCAGCGGACCTTTTCCCTGCGCCGCGGGCGCGCCGGGCCGGGGGGGTCCCCGGTCGCAGGGCGGCTCTCACCCCTAGGAAACTAATTTTTCCTGTCCTATCCAACTAGCCTTTGGCAGCGATGTGTTTATAAGCACAGAGGAAAAGGCTGGATCGCAGAGCTGACCGGTGCCCGAGAAACACGCCGAGCCAGCAGGGCTGCAGGCGAGGCGCGCCCGACCCTTTATTGTTTTTCCCCCCAACTGTCGAGGCATAGGAAACACATACTTTTTTTTTCTGGACCGCTTATTTTGGTTATTAGACCGGCGGATGCTTGTACAGGAGCATCTCCCGAACTGCCTTTCCTGCTTAGGTTGCAAAACTCTCAGCGAGTGGAGCAAGTCAGATTGTGGCGGGGGAGTTCTCATCTGCGGGAAACTTTGAATCGCGGGCAGGGATCTTTAAACCAGGGTGAAGCATCTCTTGGCCCTTGCGGAAATCACCTGGGCTCTGGCATGACTAAGGCTTCTTAAGAGTAACAGTAGAATGACTAACAGCTCTGATTCTCCAGGTAGTCAGTTTCTGATAAATATTTACCTTGAATTAACTAAGAAATCACTCAGACGAATAAGAGCCTTCAGGATACAAAAGGATGCTCTGTAACATGCAGATTAGACCTTGAAATCAGTCATCCAAGTTTAAATCATTGTCTTAAACATTCTCTCAAACATTTTTGCGTAAACAGCTGCTGTGGCCAGTGAGTGGTTCTTTGTAGCTCAGAGGTGCACATACACCCTTAAAGGATACTTGGCACAAACCAAGTGTATGGTCTACATGTACACTCTGGATAACCTACATCGCTTTTCTCATCCAGAAACACAGAGCTCTCCTATTGCAATAATTACTATTTTCTGTATCGAAGGATGGTCGCTATAATAGACCACTTCCTCTATAGCCATGAACACACCTACACTCTGTAATGAGAATCTACCTGTCCTGCTGGTTATCTTGTACGGTACCTGGATAAGTATAATTGCCCGCTGTATGGGATTTGCACAATTTTATGTGTGTTTTGCTCTTTCACCAAGGGCTGAACAGGATATAGCAGACTAAATTTAGCCTGAGAACAAGGACAACAAGTTGAAAAGTCAGTAGCATGTGTATTTATAGTTGCAGTTATAAATATTTTTCCCTTCCCAGTTAAACAACAACAAAAAAGATGTCACGAAGCCATGGTTGCATCAAAGCCTGTAGGATTTTTGTTCTTGAAAACCTGATCTGGTGGAAGTCATCCAATATTATGATCTGATACATTTTTCAATCAGAGCTTTAAATGACTGGATGAGGAAGCATGGCTGGGTGGGATAGAGCAAAGAAGAGTGGAGGGAAAACAACTATAGCTGAGGTGTGGCTAGCAAGTAGAGAAAGCTTTGTATGATCCTGTTTAAGCATTAATAGTCTTTGCAGGGTACAGGGATCACAGAATTTCTTCCTGCCTCGTGTGGGAGAAGGCAATAGAAGAAAGAAGAATGAACTGGAGCATGCCTTGTATTTCTGCAAATGCACCCTAATGCCTTGCTGTTCATGAAACAGGGAGCCTTAGGCTCTTTTGAAGTAATGTAAATTAATGTGGTTGTCTTTGTTAATATAATGACTGGGAGATGAGCATTCTTCGGTTTTAAATGTATAGTTAAACCCTTGGTTTCAACAAAAGCTATATTTCTGTCTAAGTTGTACCTGATAATTTTTAGTAAGTCTTGTTTCTGAACAAAAGAAGAGACTTGAAGACCGAGCCCAGGACAGAAATGGAGATGGGATGCCTGATTTGTCTGCATTAGACCCAGAAGTTGTGTTCTTGGATCAGATCCTTCTTAGCGAGAGAGGCTCTTAAATCTAAAAGGATTTAACTTATTAATAAATAGCTCTTTCCCCTGTGCCTGATCCCTCCCATACGTACTGCTCTTATCTCGTCGGGTGATGATAGGAAAATTAAACATAGCTTTCCTGATTTAATTACATTGGTGTGTAATTGGTGGATGAATGATAGGTGAGGAGACCTTGTGCAGATTCTCAGATGTTTGTACTCTGCATGGCTTGCCCTCTAGGTCAGACTTTGCTTTTAATTTGTATTAACTCTTTTTCATCTGTGTTGTCTTGCCCTGGCTATAAGCAACTGAACTCTGGGGGATCTAAACAGTTGGACTGTGAGAAAATTAGGGAGAGGTACTGCTTGTCGTGTGTTTGTCCAAAGTCTTGTGCCCCAAGCATTAGAACAGGACTGTAAATGACTTACCTTTCTGGTGGGGGAAGTGAGTATTTTCTGAATGTGGGTAGTTCCCGGACATTCACAGTCCCTTTCACAGTCACCAAGACCATATGGTCTTGCCAACATCCTACACCAAAACAACAGGTGTATTTTGGTGCCTTTGCTGGGTAACTTCCTGTACTCACACTGACCTATCCATGATAAATACTAGTCTCTTTGACTCAGGTATAATTGAGCTTCAGAGGAGGGGAAGTCTGTAGGAACCAAGAAAAAGAGTGGAGAAAAGACAGTCTTGTGTGCTGGGCAGAAGGCTGGCTAGGAGAGGCTGAGAGACCAAGTCTCTGCCTGCTAGTCATGAAGGAGCTAATTACTTATTCCCCTGATGACTCAGTTTTGGGGGCTTTTGTGCTTAAAGAATGATAAAGGAGTATTTTTATCAAATGATGACATTACAGTCAATGATATTTTGATTTTTAAAGCACTTGCTGCCATTGTGATAAGAGGTGCATAGCAGTCATATTAAAAACCTTTCAAGAGTGCCTGACCTAGAGAGTATTGTTCTTGCAGTACAAGTACTTTCAAGAAATTCTTTAATAAACACTACCTGTCTCTTTCTGTTCAGCACCTAAGTAAAAAGTGCTTTAATGCACAGATGTGGTAGGCTTAAAAAACCCATATATTATGCTCTTGGGAACTAGAACATTGCATATAAAATAACCCCTTGAAATTTCTAGTGCTATTGCTGCCTCAGAATTTTATATAGTAACAAGAGAAAGGAACAAAGAGATATGAATAAGTACAGGCTATATAGAGCTACATTCTCCACTCCAGGTACACATCGGGGTTCAGTCATCTAGAACAATTTTCAAGCTCTTTGGGTTGGTGTTTTATTTCTATTTCCTACTATGAGACTTCTCAGCAAAGCCAGAAGATGGATGCTTAGGACATTTCACGCCGTTCTCCTTCCTGAGAAATCAAATCAGGGAAAGGACCAGTTTAAATTGGTGCTAAAGTGGCCTTTCAGGTTTTTAAGGCCTCTAGTGTATCTTTTTGTCACTTCAGTGGTTACTTCTGTGGGAAGTGCCCACCAGGGCAGGCCATACTTTGATCATCTACAGTCAACTGCGACTTAGAGCTGTTGACAAGACCTCTAGAGAGCTTGTCTCAGCACCTGATACAGGAGAGGTCGTGAGCCTATTCTGAGATAATTTCATAATTCTCTGGTGTCTGCCTGGTGCTGCGCTGGGTGTGCTAGCAAGTGTTTGTGATAGGGGCAAGTCTCAGAGTGGAAGCAGGGCTGGCATCAGCAAATGATTTCTGCTGCCAATACCAGCTTCCCAAATGGAGTGAACTACTCTGCTGAGCCCCTGCATCTGCAGCAAGGCTTCCAGTTGTTTCTTGGACTGATGGGCCCCTAAAATGTGTGCTGTGGAGGTGCAGATTGCTGTGCTGACAGCACAGGTGTCCTCACAATAGCTTGCTTTTATCAGCAGCTTCTGCAAGGAAAGAATCTTCCAGTCTCCCCCTGTACCTGAGGTCTGTGTAGCAGAACAGCACTGGCAGTGTGACTCTTGTGTGGGTTTGTATGTCATTTTTTTCCTCCCCTTCCCTACCTGCCATAACTTGCTGATAAGATCTATTGTAGATTAGATTTCAGGCATTGTTTGAAGCGTTACCTGTTTGCCTAGGATACATCATGGAAATTCTCTGGTTCCTGTTGTAGTGTGGAGCTGATGAAAAAGCAACAGGATTGGAGTGATCTCTCTAGGGTTAACTCTTTTGCGTGTGTGCGCCTTCTCTCAAGAGAGGCCAATCATGATAGGAGCACACTGTACTCTGAGGCCTATGTTAATAAAGGCTCCCTGCTGGCATTCCCTGTGCTGCTGAATGCATAATGCACAGCTGTTAAAAACAACCTTACTGTATCACAGATTTCATTTCTGGCTTCACTTGTGTCTCCTCTCCCTGCAGACTACATGCTTCTGTATTTGCATTTGAGGCTGTGGGGGTTTCTTGGTGTTTTTGTTTTTTTTAATTAGGGGACAGTGTACTAAACTGGTAAGGTAAGCCTACAAAGCATTGGTAGCGTCTATTTGGTTGTACCTGTCAGAAATCAACCAATTTCATCTAACTGAGAATTAGTTAAAAAAGGTTTGGTAGCTTCCTCTGTCTCTTTGTTCAACGGGATTGCTGCTCCACATATGTGTCATCAGAGAAAACAGACTGAAAATCTTTGTCTCAATTTGTTTTAAGATGCTGGTACTTCACTTGCTCAACTACTGTTTTGAAACATTAGTCTGTGATGCAAAGTATTTAGTGTAATAGCTCGGAACATGTCCTAAGGGCACAAATTCTCATGGCAGGCTTGTCAGACTGCCCACCGCCTGTTCCTTCAGTCTGTGGAAATATTTGTAAAAAGATTTGGGTGAATACTTGCCAAGCCCAATTATGCAATTATGTTTTAAGGGCAATTTTATAATTATAGTGGAGGATGGTAACCAGGATACAGGAGTTGTTGAGGTTTTGACTTTTCCTTTTTTTTTTCTATGTGACTTTGCGTGAATGCTAAAATATTTGGGGCAATTCTAGTCAGAAACCAGTTGTTCAACTTTCTTTTAAGCAGCTGGCTACTTTTATAGGTGAAGCTAGATTAAAGATGACTTCAGCATTGCTCAGGAAGGCTGGAGGACACGTTTTATTATCGCTTTGGTAATCTGCAGGTTGGAAGTGTACTCAGAGACCCAGAGGAGCCCACAGACAATGTCCAGTCTAGAGGAAACTCAGAAAGTAAAAGTTCTGCCTGGACTTCTCAAAGGGAATCTCCAAGCTGGTCAATTTTTTTGGACAATTGGGATTGCCTGTCTTAATTTTTATTTTACAAACACCAGCTTCGTGCTTTGTCTCCTGCACAGCTGAAACTTTTACTCCTTTTCTTGGGCCTTGACATGTGCACTTCTGCATTTAGGTGCACCTTTAGCTACATGTCCCAGTCCTTTTGCTGCAAAGATGGTTTTCCCAGGCACACCTTTGGAATCTTTTTCTGCCCAAGTCAGACCCCGTTGGTACTCTGCAGGATCAATTAGGTGAGAAAGCACCAGGAAGAGATGTGGTTAAGGCCAAGATTGGCTTTCGCCTCCAGTTAAGGGGTCTTGAATTGCAAGGGCTGCTTCAGCATGACGCTGTGAACAGTGATTGAGATGGTAGATTGCATTTCCAAGCATATCCGTGTGAAACCCTGTGGTGGCAGCTGCAGGTAGAGGCTCTGGAATAGACTTGTCAGGTCTCTCTGAGTCTAAGAAAAAGGACCTGCCATTGAGTCCATCACCTTTGTCTGGGTGATGCTGGTGTATGAAGCTCACTTGAGAAGCAAGAGCTGTAGCTCATTTGCTGTGGAAAGAGAGGCTGAAGAGTTGAATGCTTTATATAGGGTGACACATATCTCCTGAGATGGGTTTTCCCTTAGCAACAGCTGGGATGGGTTAAGCTGCATGTCCTAAAAGAAAACCATTAGTTCTGCCCATTGGTAGCTTGGCCTGCTATCCTCTGAACAAGGAGGAAATTTCTCGAGAGTGGCAGTCCCTTCATGTGTACAACATAATGTATTACACTTAGACTGTCTTTAATTTGCCTATCTTTGGGGTATGAAACAAGCAGTAGAGTAGGTGGAGTTCTGGGGAAGCAAAGGGGAGTATCTGCCCCATTTTTTTCCCTTGGAAAAGAAGAGGGCCTATCATGTGAGCTAAGCAGAAAGCAGCTTTGGAGGCTGAATTCACAGAAAGTCCTTTATTGGGAAAAGAGCAGTGAGCCTGCGTGGGAGCAAGGGTGAGAGAGCTGAAAAATGACCTCTAGCTGCATGTCTCAAGTTATTGGTCCAAGTCTTGTCCTTATGACTCGTAGTGTGATGTGAGTTCAGGAGCTGAACTGTAGCTTTATTGGAACTTACAACCATATTTCATAGGTTCCCCATCTTAACTATAGATTTTCTATCCAGTGAAAGTTTATGATTTCTGTTAGCGAAAACCTCTCTTACTGTCTGGCTAACAAAAATATGGGGGTCAGCTTTATTTATTTATTTTTTTTTGGCTAATGGAACCGGAAGGCAGCTTATGAGACATTCAAAATAAATCTTTCAGCAGCAGCTGATGTTCCGACTGACAGATGCAGCTATGGATTTTGCTGTGTTTCATTAAGAGAACTCCACTGTTTGCTTTCATTTCTACCATTCTGTTGCATTCCCTTTTACTGTAAATAGCAATTGTCCTGGACTGAGTGGATTAATCTGTGCCTTAGTACTTCAGCCAAACTGACAGGTCTCTGAATCATGTACTTCTGCATTAGATAAACTTTCTGCAGTTCTTTCAAAGCACTATTTCAGTGACTGTGTGGTTGTATAGGAATCATTCAGTTTGAAGAAGATAGATAGATTCCCTGCTCCCCAACATATTTGACTTTCGAGCTTTTAATAAACACTTGATGCTAAGAAAGTTACAACAATCTTATTAATGCATTGTGTTTCAATTGTCAAGCAATCTGATTTTAACCTAATTTAATGCATTTAATTAGGAGGTTGTTAATGCATTTTGTTAATGCTTGTGTCAAAAGTACAGTTTGCATACCATTGAGTGGGGGTGATTGGTTGCTCTAAGGTTCATAATATCCATGTCTTTGACACAGCAGTGGTAGCTACTGCCACCCACTCATGTTTAGGGCTGTGGGCAGACATTTTCACAGCGTTGGGTGGCTTCAGCTGCTAGAACAGGAGGTGGGTGGCATCTATTTCAACCTAGGAGAATCATTCTGTGGGTGAAACACTGAGTCAGAGTGAGGACACCCTAGACCTCTGTTCTGAACTGCCCCCAAATTTATACAGATCTATGCAAGTTTCTGAATATAATGATATGTAGTAGGGCCTTGGTACTGTGAGAAGCTTTCCTTGTCTCCTGTGCTTCAGCAGTCTGTGAAAGGTGAGGTGGTACTGGAAGAGTGGAACATCACAGTGCTGCAGTTCTTCATGACAGGATGGTTCAATCATGCAACTCTCTCATGTAAGGGGGAGTCTGGTTCTGAGAGTCTTGCCATGAAAAGTATTTAAATAATGAAGGCAAATAGTTGCCCTGTCATTAGGTGTTGATCTAGTGGCTTTGAGATCAAGTACAATTCAACCTCTGTGAGAGAGATTACAACCTGACCCAGTTCTAGCAAGTAATCTTATTTTGTACTGAAGGAATCCTAAAGCAAAATTGGGACAAATTAGTTTAAAGAATGCGTCCTGTCCATAGTGTGCATGCTGATGCAATTTGGCAGTGTCAGGCAATGTCTCTCAGTGGAAGGCAGCAGTTTGGGACAGAAGGCAAGGGAAAAGTACAAGATATGGCCAAAACTAGAAATCCTTCTTGGATAGCCATTAGCAGTGTATATTTTTAATTCTTTTGGTCCAATGACACACTTATAAGGTCTTAATTTAGGAGAAAAGTAGAGGTTTATGTGTGGGATGTTATTGGTCTGCCTAGATTTTCTCTGCTGTGGCTTGCAGTCAGACCATACAGAATTTCTTCCACTCACTGATGGAGTGAGAGTTCATAAATGATTTGGTCCAGAACTGCTGAGCAGCTAGAAAACACGTACAGTTTCATCTGGAAATAACAAAGTCAGTTCTTGCTTTACTGCATAATCTGTTAGGCAGTGTGCTTTTTTTTGTTCTAAAATGTCTTATCTCAACTCTCCTGTTCCGATTGTGGGATCTTTTGGCACTGCTCCACAACCCTCTCTCAAGGATGGATGTTTTTATTCAGTGGTGCATATTTGACCTGGTTTAGAAAATCAGGTGCTGAGGTTGTGAAGGAGTGGTATTAAACATCTATCAAAAATGCTAAGACAAACATTGCAATTAGTTTCTGTGCGTTTCCCTTCAGCACTTCTACTCTTTGCATTTTAATAGTCTGAAGTGCTATTTCTTTGTGATGCTTTGGGTGACTCCTCTTGGAAATGAATCCTGTGCTAATAGCTCTGACTGTGTCCGATCCACAGGCACGTGCTTGGAGATATTTCATGTTTGTTTTGTACCTCACTAATTAATGTATAAGTTAGTGGTAGAACAGCAGGAAAGCTGCATTTGCTGACACTTCATGAAATAATGATTTAATCCTTTGTGACACATTCCTGCTGAGTGTCAAAGCTGATAACTCTAATCTCTGTCCCTAGCTCAGTGCAACAGGAACCTCTTCTAGAGGCCATTTTGCATGATCTGGCAAGCTCTTGTAGGTACTTTGTGACCAGTTCATGTAAACTTTTTTTGTACATTGCCACTCTTGAATGTGATTGTACAGGATTGTCTGGCGCACTGAGGAGTCTGGAGTTGAGAGCAAACAAAGGAGCTAACTGACTGCTTCAAATGAAATAAGGGTTGTCCTGTGAGCAGCAGGGAAATGCTCTCATCTCCTAAATGCACCTCTTGCTTTGCCAGCATTCAGAGCAAGGCATGGTTGTATTGATCCAAAGGTGCTCCTTGTCAGAGCTTTAAACTAATTTGGAAGGGGGAATGATGGACCAGAGGGGTCCCAGTGCCCTGAGCTGGAGGACCACGACTGAGCGAATGATCAACTCCCAGTCAACCATAAAATTGTGTGGGATCTGCTGCTCCAGCTGGATCCATACAAATCTATGGGGCCTGATGGGATTCATCCAAGAATTTTTAAAGACCTGTTGATGTTATCACAAAACCTCTCTTAATGGCTTTTGAGTGGTCTTGGGAATCCTGAGAAGTCCCAGCTGTCTGAAAGCTGGCAAACATTCCTGATTTTCAAGAAGGGCAGGAAAGAGGACCCCAGAAACTGCAGGCCTGTCAGTCTCACTTCAGTGCTTGGTAAAGTTACGGAGAAGATTATTCTGGGAGGTATTGAAAAACACTTGGAAGACAACACAGTCAAGAGTCATAGCCAGCACAGCTTCATGAGAGGAGAGTCCTGCTTGTTGAATCTGATTTCCTTTTATGACAAGGTAACCACCTAATTACCTTTCCATCAGGCCCAGCATGGCCAGCCAGGCAAGGGAGGGGATTGTCCTGCTCTGCTCTGGGCTGGGGCAGCCTGACCTTGAGTGCTGGGGGCAGCTTTGGGCACCACAATGTAAGAAAGACACCAAACTATTAGAGAGCATCCAAAGTAGGGCAATGAAGATGGTGAAAGACCTTGAGAGGAAGCCGTACGAGGAGCGGCTGAGGGCCCTTGGTCTGTTCAGCCTGGAAGAGACTGAGGGCAGACCTCACTGCAGTTACAGCTTCCTCCTGAGGGGAAGAGGAGGGGCAGGCACTGATCTCTGCTCTGTGCTGACCAGTGACAGGACCTGAGAGAATGGCCTGGAGTTGTGTCAGGGGAGGTTTAGGTTGGATGTTACGAGAAGGTTCTTCCCCCAGAGGGTGGTTGGGCTCTGAACAGGCTCCCCAGGGAAGCGGTCACAGCACCGAGCCTGACAGAGCTCAAGAAGGGTTTGGGCAATACTTTCAGGCACACGGTGTGATTCTTGGTGATGGTGCTGTGCAGGGCCAGGAGTTGGACTTGATGATTCTTGTGGGTCCCTTCCAACTCAGCAGATTCTGTGATTCTGTGAAACCCACTCCCGTTCATTCTATGTTATTCTGAATCCTGGGTGTGGATGCAAATCTGTATGCAGGGATAGCTGGGAAACTGCTCTGCAGTAGTTGGTCCTTGAGATACAACCAGCAAAGCTTGCTTCTCTTCTGGCATGGACTTGAATTGCTGTTTAAAATAAACTTTTGGTTTAATGGTATCAAAAAAAATTGTGCAGTTCTGCGAATAGAGAAGGGAATGTCACTGTAACAACACTTCAGGGCCTCTGAAATTCATCTTTTACAGTTGCATACAGTGTGCTGAATGGCAGATCAGGTATTGATATTGGCCCCTTGATATAAGGCCCTTAAAGCTTGAGTTGCTGAAATATCTGTATTTCGTAGACAGTAGGGCAACCATGTGCTAAGCAATCAGTAACTTGAGGAAAATAAGAGGAATGCAAGTCTCTGCCAGCACAGCATGTCTCTGACAAGCTGAATTAAATGTCCATGTTTTTTTCCAATGTGCAAGCTGTAATGCACATCTAAGTGCGTTATTGAGAAAAAGGAACCATTACAATTTGATTGAGCATCTCTCAGAGGCTTGTGTTATATAATAAGTTGTCTGTAAAAGTTTGACCCTGAACCCCCATTTTTTCTCAATAACCTGCAAATTTTTATGGATGTGCAAAATTTACAGTTGAGGCAACAATGTTACAGTGAAAATAACCCCTTTGACACAGGCTTGTAACACCAAAGAAAGATTGTTTCTGTGCAGTTATTTTAATTGTCTTGGAGGGAGATCCATATGTGCCATATAAGCACTTAGCAAAACTATTTTCACATTATCAGAGCTGCAGAGTTAAGTTACAAGTTAGTCTGGAAAATCAAAGTTAAAAAAATTACTTTGATTCTCTTAAACGTAAATTCTGGATCTGAGCTAGGGCACTCATGAGTTACTTTAAAAACTAGATAAATTCTCTCAATCCTTCACCCAAGTTACATATAGGAGATCTGGAATCATCTTTTATCTAAGCTGCTTCTTAACAATTCAGGTAAAGAAATCAGTATTTAAAAATCTGCTCTTATGCTGACACCAGTCTTGTAAGACATTGCTGGTATATATATGAATCACTCTATTGTTCTGTGTATGTCACTGAGTTCTCAACTTCTTCTAAGTAACTCTTTCTTTACCTTAAAATATGTATATGCCTTTATTTTATTCTGTGTGGAGGTCTCAGCCCCTCCCAACAGAGCTGTTCCAATGTGACAGGCTTCACTGGGCCAAGGCCAGCACTGCTTGGCGAGGACTGTAGGAGTCCTATGGAAGAGATTTCTGTCTGAGGGAGACAGGAGTGAGGGAGACAAATGAAGAAAATCCCCAGACCCACAGCATGTTGATAGACCTCCTGTTGTTCTTAATTCGTGTCTGTAAATGGCACTGGTTTCCGCTGTTGTGCACCAAGACAATAATAAATAACAATCCTTAGCATTTATATACCACTTCACAATTTTCAGTGTGTTCAACACACATTAACTAATTCAGCTGAGATGCACATATTCTGTGAGCAAAACTACTCTTCTTGCTGCCCAGGGGAACCTTTTATTACAGCTGGGACAAAGCTTTTCTTTTTACCCTTAACTGGAGCTATTGGCAGTAATGTTCTATACAGGGCCTGTGTCTTTCTTCCGGAAGGTTTTAAGCATTTGCATGTATCCCTGTTTGCACAGGAATTGGACTACTCCCAAGTCATATGTGATACTATGAAAGAAAATATGCAGAAGACTTGTCTTTATGTTTTGTGCTGCAAATATGCAGACCCAGAGTTAATAGATTTGTGGTTTCAGAAGCCATTGAGTTAGCAAAGATGTGGCTGCATTAAGTGCATCTTTCTGGGCTTGCATAAGGCCTTCAGGGAACACCATCTCCAGTGGACCTCGAGGCTCAGGAGGGGAATAAGCCTCTGTCAGTTTTGACTACGTTGGATCATCACTCCATGTGCTGCAGAGAATTGAGGATGCTTGGTGGTTTTGGTGCACTAGATCCAGCACCTGCTAGGCTGCCAACCTGTCTTTTGGGGCAGGAGAAAGCTCAACAGAAGCCTATTGCCATGTAAGACGTGTTTTGAGGTCAGTTAAAGACATTATGCCCTATTATTCATAATCCTGAATCCCAGACATCTTGTTTGGGGTCCCAGACATGCACTGGCATGAATCTAATCTGTCTGGCATTGGACTCGTTTTCTGCCTGGGCATTTTGCATATGTCTATAGAGCTGCTGAGGGGGACTTTGATCATCCCTGTCTGCATCTTCAAGCTGAGCAGGTTTGGTTCCACATTTTCTTTTCAAGAATAGCACAATTTTAGCATTCCATTAGGGTGACTAGAAGATAAGCATCTTATTTAATCAGGTCATATAGCGTAGGATTAGTGGTTTACCTTGGAAATAACTGTGTTGTAGTCTTTGTAAATTGATGCCTGGTACAGTTGCAATTGATGCTTTACAGTTGTAACTCTTTTTCTTATTTGAGAGGTTTAGTTATAGCTAGTGGTCACACTTCTGGATTACCTCTTTGTCTAATATTTTAGTAACTTTCTGGTTTAGAAGTGGTGCCTGCAGGTTTGGCCTGAAACTGATTCTGCAAGACCAGCATAGAGTATAATTTTCCTATAAATGGTTGTAAGAACAGGAACACCATTAGCCTTTTAGTGACCTAATTACACAGCGAGGTAGCAGTGCATTTTCAGATCAGAAGTCTCATCTTGCTACAGCTCTTCCTTCAGCTAACAGTGCATGAGAGAAGAACAGCATGTTTCTTGCAGGTGATGATTTCTCTTTCAGTGGCTTTGATATCCTCATTTTGTGTTTGAAGGTAATGTGCAGATTGCTGGGTGGCGTCACTCAAAGTGACTGACTGAGCTGCTGTTGCATGTGAAGATGTCTCCAAGACAACTGATTTCCTGGTCAAACAGCACATTGGCTTCTGCCACAAGACATTTTAAGGGAGCTGGTGAGCTGAAGAAGCAAGATATTTTAACAGTTAATTATTAGCACTGTAGCTGCCAAATGCAGCTCAGAGTCTAAGGCTGAAAATGTACCTATTAAACACTACAAATGAGTAACTTAAAAAAAAAAGGATTGTGTTATTTGATTAGCAAACTGATTTATCAGAAAATTTCTACCAAATAATAGGAATTAGTTTCCTATCTTCACAGTTCTTTTCCTCCATTTGCTGTATGTGGAATTTAGGGATCTTCTTTTACTCTCACATTTCATTGTTCTATGTCCCTGCTACCTTTCAACTTTGCTTTTTTAGTATTAGTGTGCCATATTTTTTCTAAAATATACCCCAAAAAATCAAGTGTTTGTTTCCATTTTCCTCCTGCTCTAAAACTCAGAAAGGTTTAGTGACTTTGTTCTATTCTAAAGTTAGGATAATAAAAGCTTGAAGCATTGGATTTTTTCCCCTGATTTATCCTTTCCTCCCAGTCCCCTTTGTCTCCAGGGGAGCAGTGTTACTGAACAGGTGTAGAGCACTAAGAATTTTTTCTTCTGCATTTCAAATTTTAAACTTATTAAAATATTCCTATGTCCATCCTGTTTAAGGTACTTGGTCCAAATCAAAATCAAAAATACCCACATTTTTTCCTGCCCTCCTTGCAAGGCTTGGCTGTTCTGCTCAGCTGAACAAACCCCACCTTTGTCTTCGCTTTGGAATAAGAAACAAGCAGGCTTGTTGATTTCTGCTGCATTAACACTCTCCCCCCTCACAGAGATGTAGTGGTTATCAGGGGTAGGGTGGGAGCTGCTGGCTGCTGTTTTCATGAGATCTCCAGGAGGCTGCTGCCGTGTGGATCTCCAGCCCCAGAGACGGCACAGACTGAATAAACACGAGCAAAAAATGCTTTATGCAATGGTGGGTAGTGAGAGCAGAGAGAGTGCTACGCTGAGAACGCTTGAAGATTTTCAAATGAATGTGCAGGAGAGACAGGGGGTTGTATCCCTGCCCTGACCTCTGTCCCATGGCACATCTGAACCTGAATTCTCAGCTAATAACCCCTAAGCTGCCTTCTCTGAGCGTGCCTGCATTCGCTGGGGAATTTTAGGAATGTGGACTTCAGCACAGTGTTGCTGCTGCTCACCCTCTGTTCAACTGAGGGCTTTAGAAGCTGGTGTGGGGTTGGTATTGCCAGGATAAAACCCCATTGTGGTTTGCAGTATTCTTTAACTAAAGATTTATTTTCCTGGGTAAGGTTCCATTTAGAACAGCAGGAGACAACATCAAAGAGCTGGAGAAAGGCCTCTTCCCTTTCCCTGACACAGCACAGCTTCACCTCTCTCCCTCCACCATCCCCTCTCCCCTTTCCTTTGTTTTTAAGGCATTACAACTTTAGTGACTGGAATATTGAAGAGACTGTAGTTAGTGTTGCATTGCTCACAATTACGGGGGCAATTGATCTAAGGAGGTCAGAGGAGAAAGCCCGTGGGAGGGTAGAGCTGGTATCACTGATGCAAACCTCTCTCTTTTGATGTCCCCTCCATGCTGATGCAACTCCATCTTTAGCCTCCAGCCACTTAAATTGTTCCTGTTGGAGGATGTGGGAGGTCTGCTCTTGACTCATATGGGAGGAAGTTAGGAAACTGGTCATACAGGCCCCACCACCTGCTTGGCTTTGTGCACAGCTCTGTGAACTGTGTGCTTTTTGCTGTGTGTGTGTGTGTCTCACACAGCAAGGCAGCAGGAGTCTATGGGTTTGTTTTGTAGCAGATACAGTAACAAGGACACTCCTTAGTCAATCCCTGTTTCTGTTTCTGGTGGATAGTGGAAGGTCCTTCTATTTGCTTTGAAAACCAGCTGACAAAGGAAGACAAAGCAATTTGTGTCCTCAGCATGTCAGAATAATCGTGTAACCAGCATCTCTGAAAGATCCAACAGTGCATCTTGGAGTCTCATCCAAACTGTATTAATGCAGAATTCCTACACATGCAGGCATTCAGTGCCACAATTGATAAGTAGGCAGTGATTCAAGCAATTTGAGATGCTAAATGCAGTATGAGAAGCAACCCAGACCAAAATGAAAACCCAGTGTGATTCTGGAGGAAAATGTAAGGTTGTTTTCAGGATTGTTGCTATTCTGTTGTGCACCAAGGAAGATAATGCTCCAGCTTTGCACTACAGTTCAGCATTGTTCTGCCTTATTCCTCATTTCTTGGCCCCATCTATTTTAACTGGCAAATATTGGTTGCTTGAGCACCTCTTTTTGTGACCCTGTATCTACTCATCTAGGTGCTGGACAAAGCAGGGGTTTGAAGCAATTCAGGGCTTGTGTTCTGTTTAAAATGCACTTAAATTTGTTCATGGTCATCTTGCAGCAAAGCTATTTGTGCCCTGCCTATGGCCTGGCTTGCAAGCTGCAAATGTCTGGATAGGATTTATTATCTCTGACCATAAAATTTTAAACTGCTTTTAATGGTAGATGTTAAATCACTGCTGCCCCAATTCCAATCTCTCTGCAGAATTTCTGAGTTCCTAGGAAGGCATTTTCCCTGCCAGCAACCTTTGGTTTCTGAGAAGGACAGAGGCAAGTTACAGGGCTGTTGCAGGATGATGAAGCACTAGCTCGGTGAGGGACCTGTGTGCTGGCCAATGTCCAGCCATCTGTCTGGCTCCAGAGAGCAGAGCCAGGCAGACCTGGTACGGCTGTGATGTGACTGAGGGATGTTTGTATTGCTGTCTGGGTGCAGACACTCTGCTGGGACACAGGGACTGAGTGTCTCTGCTCTTGGCTTTGTTCCTCCCTGATTGAAGTGTCTTTGACACAGCAAGAAAACTGAAATTCAGTGTTTCAGCACTGAGATGCTTACAACAAGCTATTTTATTTTTGTACATGTCTAATAAATACTGAACTGTTCAGTGTTGTCACTCAGTGTGGCTTTGTCCCTTGCTGCTGGGAGTCTCTGTATAGATTTCTCTTGAGACTGGTGAAATGCTTCCTCCAGGATGGCATGAGATGCACAGTTCTAGCTGAGGCTGCTGTCTGTCACCTTTGCCTAGAGAGCAGTGGCAGCACTAAAACAGAATCTAATGTTTCTCAAATCAATTAATAGTCTTAAAGCCCTTTTCATCAACATGCAAAGACAGCTGTGGCAGGTGGGCAGGAGATGTCTTCCTTGCCAAGGAGGGGGAGCAGCCTTCTTCTGTGCTGCAAATGTTTGCAGGGGAGGCAGAGAGCCACCCAGGGCTTCCCACTCTCAGGCCTATGCACTTTACACTGCTCCATCTTCCTCACAGCAACCTAGCTTTCCATTTCATCAGCGGGAGTACCATTTAGTGTGTTTTGCTTTAACCCAAAGCTGGATGTCATAGAAAATAGTCACCCAAGATTAGGCTGGTAGGAATTGTTTGACATCAGCATATCAAAAAAGGTTGCAAAAATTTACAGTATGCTGTGGCAGAGTTTTCCAGAGCTTGTGCTTGCCTGAAGCAGGATAACTCCTGTCCCTAATATGGTGTTTAAAACCATTGTTCATAGCAGTGCCTGCAGTGATGGCAGCTGAAAGCAGTCTTCTGGACTAGAGTAGCCAAAAGCTTAAAACCATCTAATATTTGATAATTTTTATCTTCTGGAAGATCTGTGCCGTCTAACTCAGGGGTTATTTCACTTTCCTTATGGTGGGAAAGGCAGGCTATCATTAGTAGAGACTGGTGATCCTGGACCAGGGTTTAAGCAAAACCACTTTCAGCAAGAATGCTTTCCACAAGTGGTTCTGCCTGTCTGAAGTTAAAAGGAGACTCTGACTTTTTCTGTGCTCATTCTCACACCTCTAAAGGTTGAGCAGTCCATTTTAACAGTGATGCCGTATGGCTTCTTCCCATATTAGAAAGGAAGTTGCTGAATATGGGCATCCCAGGGTGCATGCGTCTGTCTGTCTGGACCTGTCCCATCAATTAAACAGGAGCTGACGTCATATCTGAAGGTCAGCTGTTTTATAACCTAATATTATCATTTTTTTTTCCTCTGGGTTTATTATCGCTCTCCAACCTGCAGCTCGGCACCATCTGGTGCAGGCACACAAGGGAGAAAGATTAGAGAAAGTAAAGCAGCTTTGTTCGCTTCCCCCATTGCTTCCGATGTACAGAGGAGTCTCTTGCAATATTGAATTTTAAGTGGTGGGAAGGGCTGGCTCCTGTTCCCTATCTGAGAGAGGGAAAAATAGTCTGTGCTTACCAGTGATCTGTCAGGAAGTGTCTCAGGATTCCTAAGGGTCTTACTGTGGCCACAAAGTGCACTTTGCTGCATTTTATTTTATATTTAAAGAGTCTTGGTTTTTTATGACCTGTTTTTCCCAGCACACGTATTTTCCTTACCCGCAAATTGCCAGAAGCACTCCTAAATGAGGTACATGCGCAGTGCTGACCCCGACTGGAGTCTGCTTTGGAGGTGAAGATCTCCGAACACCTGAAGTGCATTTACACCTGACAGAGCCAGGCTGTCACACCACAAGCATGTTCTGCCACACAGAGATAGCTCCATCTTCCCTGGTGGCACCTGTCTGCACAGACCAGGGAAGTGAATATTTACTTATCCAGCCTCAGCCTACAGGCAAGACACACCAGTTGTTTCCATTTGATAGGCAGGGTTGGGTTGCACACAAGGTTCACCCTCTCTCCTATCCTCCCTTCTTCTTTTTCTCTGTCCATCTAGAGGTGTGATTGCTTTCTGTCCAAACTGCATCGTGATTGTTTTCTGTAAAAGCAAAGCTCTTTTCAGTAATAAAATGATAGTAATTCAAGAATGCTGATCTCCTCGGCCAGCATGCGTACTGGCAAACTAGTATCTTGTTGCTTTTCTTCAATGTTGCAAATTTTGCACTTGGCTATTTTGAAACAAAATTTCTTCAGCTATAAATAACTGCTGCGTTTGGCTATTGGGAAAGGATAGATAATTGTTGGACACAAATAGTTGGATGCAAATAAAACAGTTTAATTATGAAAACAATTGGCTGACTGTGATTCATGGCATGTACATGGCACTGTATCATAAGGCATAGAGACTCTTTTTTGTCCTCCTTTCCTTTGCTGCTGTGTAGCCTTCTCCTAAACCGTGACTTTGTCAGGTCAAGGACACTTCATACAAATTCCTAATTTCTGGAGAATAGATCAGCTTGGGAGTATTGCAGAGGTTCAGTTTTAGTTTTACTCTTTTAAGAAAAAATGACATTAGTTTCTAGCTTCTCCCATTATATAAAGAGTTTTGAACAAACAACAGTAGAATTTCAAAAGAGGAAAATTTATTTGGAAACAAGGAGGAAGTTCTGGTTTTTCGAGTGCTTTAGGTTTAGCTCCAATTTGTAACAGAAAGGTGTTTGTCTCCTTTCACATGTTCTGATGCAATTCTTTCCACTGTGAAGTCTTTAAGGTTAGGATTGAACTTTTTCCTCTCCTAAATCCGTATAATGTATGGTGTTTCTTCAATATTTGATTCAGCTTTTCCTGTCCCCAGCATCTTGATTTATACAAGGTTCTCCCTGGGGAAGATCCATAGTAAATGGAGCAATGGTTCCTGCATTTCTTGACAGGTTTTTAGGTTTGTGAAGTGTACTTTTCCAAGTGGTGAGTCAAACTGAAGTCTCCACACATGACAGTGAAGAGTTGAGAAGACAGATGCACACAATGGAGGGCCTGACCAAGTCACCACAGTCTTCCTAATGTGGATCCTCATCACCTTGGAGTGAGCTTGAAAATGGTGCTATGGATTCTCATTTGCAGCTTAACTTTGAAACCAGTTGTTGTATATCTGGTTAATACTTTTAAGACCGTTCTTGAAGTAATTTTAATCACTCACAGCTGTTTACAACACATTTTGTTTCCAGTCCAGACTGACTCCGTTTTCTCTATACTTAAGTACTATATAAGTAACCTTCTTTGTGCTGTCTTGCCATAAGGGAAGACTAGATCTAGGAGATACTGAAATGGTGTTCGAGGAGAGAGAAGGAAAGTGCATGAAAGGCTGGACTCTTTTTTGCAAGTTTGCTTAGTTGTTTTTAGTATCCAAGAGAAAAAGAGAGATGAAATTTTTTTTATTTTTCAGGTCATAGTGTGGCCTTTGCAACCTAAAATGCTCCTAGCCATATTGCTTTTGTACTTCTCCAAGAGGATCTCTCACTTCTCTTTTCAAGGACAGTATAAGACAGCAGTGCTTGGCTTGGATCACTGTGAAATCCCCTTATCTGCCTGTTCTCGTTTTATTTTTCTTCCAACTCTTACAGTGTCTTCATTGGCACTGAAAACATGCAGCCAAGGTTGATGAGGGCAAAACTTAAGCTTTACCTTAACTTCTACCTTAACTCTTTGCAGTGTTTTTTCAAGGAGGACTGTGAGTGAGCAGAGCTATTAAATCCTTCTCTTTTTAATTTGTTTTATTTATTTTTTATTTCTGTCCCAATGCAGCAAGTAGTTTTAATCTGCCTTTTAAAGAGCTGAGAGTTCAGTCACTGATCTGGAATGATGTACTGTGTCTGGTGGCGCTGGGCACTCTGCAAGGTGCTTGGGTTCCTCCATCTCTTTAGTTTTTTCTTCTGGACACCAGAGGATGCATACACGTTATGATTACTGCAGCTGAGGTTGTACTTGCCAGATTGGCAAATGTCAGGCTTCAGAAAAGAGGCAGCATGATGGCTGGCTTTGCTACCCAAGATTTCTGCCACAGAAGAGGGTCCTGCTGACAGACATCCTCATGTGGCTCCTGGTGCTGTGGCCAGTGAGGCACCCGCACTGTCTGATGATGTCTTGGCAGGGAATGAACCAGCAGTACTGTTTCACCTGATACACATCCAGCAGAGCCATCCCACAATGGTCGGGTTAATGGCTGGCGATAATACTTAAACCAGCTTTTCATGCTGAAATAGAGGTTTTTGGTTTATATTGCCAGTACCTCTAGGACTTCTTGGTTGCAGACAGAGCCCCGTTGTACTCCAGTCTGTGTAAAGATCAGTTGAAAACTGCAACCTTTGCTTTGAAGATGTTTTCAGGAAATAAGTAGCAGAAGCATTTTAAGTAGTCTTGTTCCTTCTGCTGGTTTCTTAACTTTCACTTTCATTGGGTTGTATTAACCATTGACTGGACCGTTTGCAGTTGCTTGGTGTTTTGATTGTTTCTCTTTGTATCTCAGCAAAAATCCTTGCTGACAGTTGTCAGAGACTGAAATAGTTCATGCCTCAAATATTGATATAAAGTTTTGCTCATTATAACAAAAGCTGTGTAAAGAAGCTACAGCCAAAGAAGCCTCCCTGAAGATACCTGACTGGGACTTTGGACTGAAAGTCAAACTGCTGAGATCAGATAAAGGGAAAACCCATTCTTCAATCACCCAAAACAAACAAGTAAACAAGGAAAAGAATGTAAGCCAAACCCAGCAGCCATGCTAAGAATCATCTGTGGCTTGCTTTGGAGTGGGGGAGGTTGTAGCCCACAGACCCAGTTGCTGGGAGCAGGTTTGCACAGATTTCCCCCCCAGCCGAGGTGGGGGGAGGAAGTTTCAGTGTGTTGTAATCTCTGCTCAGGGGCAGTGAACCCATCCTCCCTTACACAAACCGGCTATGGAACCCCCAGCCCCGGGAAGGCCACATCCACAGAATATTCATGTGAGAGGCAGCTGAGGGGGTGCCTTAATCCATCAAAGGCCCCCCGAAGTGCCCCCTGGAGTTATTCCTGAAGCCTTGAACCACAGGACTGCACGTGATGCAACAAACCCAGAGTCCGTGGTAAGACACAATGGCAAACTCCCCCCCACAGAGGGGTGCCTGGGTTTTCCCACCTGGCCTGAGCATATATTAACTCATCAGATTCTATGCTTTTTGGGGGGACCTTCACCACCAAGAAGACCAGCAATCTGGATCAATGGAACATCATTGGGATCCATGGAGTGGTGATATTTTCCTTATTCTGTCCCTGTTACTCTCTTTCTGTCCCCCCCACCTATTTCCTATTTCTTTCTCTCTCTCGCTCTCCCTCTTCCTCTCATATTCACTGTCAAATAAAACTCATACTATTGTCACTGGCATATGGTCTTGTCTGCACCTTAATTCAGGCAGAGGCATTTCTAAGAACTTTAGTAACTGGATCACGACAACAGTCTTTCAGTGTTTGTTTCTGGAGGTTCCTCTGTTGAGGGGTTTGGCATGGGTTTGCTCACTGTCTCAAGTAATAGTTGAGGTAGTTGAGTGAGTTATGAAGAATAAACTGGATTGATTTCCCTTTTGCAATCAGGACTGGAAAAGCTGATTCCCTTGGTGTGCAACATGCTCAAGGCCATAAGCCAAGCTGCTATCAATTTTACCTTCTCCTCCTGTGAAATTGCTAAAGAAAAGATGTTTTCCAGATCATGCATGTGGAACAGATGTGGCTTATATTACTAGATGATTCAGCTAAGACTGGTGCCAAAACATTTTCCAGAACTCTCAGCTGGCAGCTGGGTTAAGAGAAGGAATAACTTGATAGAAATTCTGGGCTGGCTCTGCCCTGCATGTCTGTAACTGCATCCACCTCAGGAACAGTTCCCTTTGATGTAGAAAAGGTCTAACAGAGTGATGGAGTGAGGGGTGCACACAGAGGTCCTGTGCCATGAGGCCAGGGAGGCGTGGGAGATGTGTGCCCAGAACTGGGTGCTGCCAGCCTGGGAGCCTGAAAGGAATACAGAAATGCATTTGCAATAGGCTTGGTTAATGTATGGAAGTGTTTACACGCAGCCCGTGTGTGCTTCTCCCACTGCAAGTGTTCCTTTATAGTCAAATACCATCAGCTTTGAGATCACTGGGGTCCTCTCGGCCAAATGTATTTCCTTCCACCTTCTGCTGAGATGGAGAAAATTCTGTTTTCATGAATAGGAATGTGATTAGCTCACCTATTTTTCCCTTTGCAGTCACACTTGGCAGTCTCCCAGAAAGTCACTGGAATGAGCTTTTTTAAGGCTGTATGTATACATAGAATCATGCCAGAGATGGGACTGGGCAGTTGCCTGAAAGTCTGGCAGAATAAACACACATTCGTTTGTTTAAAACTTGCTTATATGTAGGCTGAGGAGTGCAGGGAATGAGCAGAAGTGTTTGATCAAATTCAGTCAGTATGTCTTAACAACACGGCTCTTTGGACTTTACTGCTAATGTTGTAAATTGGAGCACTTTAACCCTAAACCTGGTTGAATGTTTATACGTGGGTGAAGTCCAAGTGAAGTGTTGTGATGGTGGTGCCTGGGGAGTACAGCCCAAAGAGGAGAAATTGGTTATTTTGTAACCCATAATAGGGAAGTCTTAATCTCAACTGCTGACCAAGACATGGTTTTTATTGCACACAGGGCATTTATGGGGAATACAGTGTGGCAAGTCTTGGCACTGGGGAATGTGGAGTCTATAGTCTTGTCTCTATGACTGTCAGAGAAGACATTTATGCAAAATGTTTTCAGGGTACCAGCAGCCTCCACCAGCCAGAACATGGGGTACTAATAGCCTCACTTATGGATGCATCAGAGGAAGGAAGTGTCTACAGGGGATGGTGGGAATTATCTCCTCTCCATGTTCCCAGAAAAAATTTTAGCTCTGTCAGTCTTCTGCTGACATATATACTACATTCTGCCTTAATAAAGAGAACTGTATAGGAAGAACTGTGGGGTTTTTTTCTGCAACTGCTGAGTCAGGAGGGGGTGGAGATGAGAAACTGAGGGTTGTCATTCTGGTCCCATGGGAAAGCAGTTCACAGCTTAGCACAATAGTTGCTCTCAGTATCTGTCCTCTGGAAGCTCACTCTACAGTTTAGCAACCCCATCTACCTTCGAACAGAAATTAGGATACCTCCCTCTTGCTGTTTGGTTCTTGACTGTGGTCTATAAACCTGATCTCCTGTGGCAGTGAGCAGAGCAGCCAAAAAAGCAGTCTCTACCCAATGCCACTGCTACAGCTCCTGGTAATTTGGAAGAGGTCGAGTGTGGCAGGCTTGGGCTACTGCACACTATTGTAGGTAACCTTGGTATTCCAGGGGAGATGGTGGTGCTCCCCATGCTCTGTAGCTGCCTGGGGAGGGGACAGTGTTTGCACACTCTGCCATGCCTATGTAATTATTAAATAAGGCAGTTGGGGTCCCAGCTGTGCTCTGGCTTCTTTTGTGCTTAAAATGTCTGTTCTCTATCCAGCCGCAGGAGATTTTCATGCAGCTCAAAGTGCAGGGGCTGGTGTTTTCAAAGCAGGAGGCTTGATGTCCTTTCAGGTTAGTAAGGGCAGGCTCTGTCAGCAAAATCTTGCCAAGGTTCTTTCACTTTTTTTCCAGGAAGGCTCTCTCCTGCCTTTGCCTGTGTCTGAGCAAAAGGCGGCACCAAGTGGCAAAGAGACTGGGCTTATGCTGCAGGGCTTCAGTGGCAATTCAGTTGCATCTCTTGCATTTTTTGGTGATGCTGACGGAAGAGCTTGCAGTAGTGGCTGGGTTAATATGCTTTTGTGTTGTTACCAAGTTCTTTTTAATGATAAGAGTACTTTGTGGCTCCTGGAATTTCATTCAGAATTGCATGCGTGCTTTGGTGCTAAGCAGTAAAATACTGCATATTGCAGACTGAGGTGTGCCTTGATAGGTGAAAAACCACCTGGTAACCACAAACCCAATCCCAGCTGGATACAAAGATGAAGTAAAATGTATTTACCAAGTTTTTATTACTTCTACCACAAAGATTCGGAATTAAAGCATGGGTGCTATTTGGATAAAGAGGCTGTTTAATGTATTCCAAGTGTGAAAGTTTTTAGTCACACTCTGAATAAGTTGCTGCAATATCAGAAGTTTGCAGTTTCCTCCCTAGCTCTGTAACCATTGAATAGTGGAGAGGATAGAGTAAGCAAAAAATATTATTTGGAGGAAACTAATTTCTCTCTGCTCCGCCTCTTCCTGTGAGCAAAAGGAGGGGGAAGGCACAATGAAGACATCTGTTCCTTTGAACCCACTCACAGACTTGCTTGGTAATAAAACTAGGGGAGAGGAGGAGAAGCTATTGGTGCTGTTCAAGTGGTTGCTAATCGCTTTGAGTACTGAGGGGGTGAGCTTTTATCATGTTGACCTTCTTAGGAGATACTGAAAGGAAGCTGGCACTGACCTCTGCCAGGATTTAAATCCAGGAGACTCAGAATCCCTTTGTGCCCATTTCAAAGAGGAGACAAATCTCTGTGGTAGCCACGCTCTCCCCTTGCCTCAGGGTAGGCACCTCAGCTGTACTGACCCAGATACTGCGCTCTGGTCTCCTGGATGAGCCCTTCACTGCCTGTGTATCACCATGATCAGGGCTGCGGCAAACTAAACGGGAGTGCTGCAGATAAAAAAATGATCCTGTGCCCTGCACTCAAAGCATGCCCTGCCTCCTGTCCACACTTTGCTCTTGTTGTGTGTAGTGCTTAAAATCTTGTGTCTGTAACACAGGGCTGCAGAGTCCTCCCCATCCCCCCACTCCTCCTGCCTAATCTCATTGTGCTGCTTAGTCACAGCAAAGACCCCTCTAATGGGTTTAAGTGGCCCTGCTCCTGGCTGGCTGTGCCGTGCTTTCTGTCCAGCCTGGGACACTGTGTGTAAGTAAAAGATGAGGCTGCACACACCTACTGCCTCCGAGTCCTACTGAGTGTCAGCAGGTGCTTGCATGAAGATTAGGTTCCCTGCAAGTGTCATATCTGGAAACAAAAGCCTGTTACAAAATGCCAAGGGGATGATACATTATTCTCGAACTAATAAAATGTGTCGAGAACTCTTCTATGAACTCAGCCACGGAAGGCAGGGGCAGATAGTTCCTTATGAGCCTTTCCAGGCCCTTAAAAGTGTCTTAAGGCATAAACCAGTGGTTGTGGCACACACTGGCACTGTTAAGGTTGATGAGGGACATTCTTCAGCTGTGGATTTCGAGTCTTCTCTGTATTCTTCCATTCTCCCTTAGCTAGCGAGGAGCTGTCAGAGAAAGGCCATCTGGGAGCTGCTATAAAGTGTATAAGCCTGGAATGTTTGCTCAGAGTGGGAATGGTTCTGCCTTAACCAAAGGTAACAAGCAGGCAGCTGCTAAAGAGAAAGATGGCTTTGTGCAGTGATGCAAGGAGCAAGTTTGCCAGACCCACACAGTGGAGGAGAAATAGGGACTCTGTTACTGTAGATGGCACTGGAGCATGATGATGTGATTTAAAGTTATGGGGTTCTCTAATTTGTGGCTGTAAACCATAGGAACATATGTAATAGAGGTGAGAAAGGGCTACAGGAGCCCCCCAAATACCTCCTGAAACTGTAATTGGTGACATAACACTAAGGCAAGAGACAGCACCACATCGTAACAGTGCATGGAGTGTGAAGTTGAGCAAGGTAGCAGGGCTAGGCTGCTGCAGGGGCTTGAAAAAGAATGAGCCAAACATTGACAGAAGAGAGGCAAGTGAGGCTGGTAAAGCAATAGGCAAGAGCAGAGGCTGCTACTGAATTAATCTTGTGAGCTACATAGGAGTTTGTTTCAGAATTATCACTTGAAATATTAAGTTGTGGATGCTGAAAGCTTGGTGGCAGAGAGATTTTTCAGTGTCTGCCTGTGTCCGTGAGCATTCTCACTTTCTCACGGAGCTAGTTGCAAAACAGCTAGAGAGCTTTTGTAAATAATTCTTCTGTCTTGCACCTGTGAGGTGTTTTGCACTTTGTTATTGACAGTCTGAAGGATTGTTTAGGAAATGTGTGTTTTTAGGATCTAGCCAATAACCCTGAGGGGTGGTCATCTAGGATCCAAAGACTTTCTACGACCTAGGGTATAATACCCTTCTGTATATAAATATAAAAAGGCATTTCTATCTTGTCACTCCTGAGTTCGGTTCTCTGTTCCTCCTCGGGCTGTGTCTGTTATTAAGCAATAGAGACTAAGGTGTTAAATGCCATGTCCCCAATAGACACAGTTGTCCCACACCCCAGGGACCCTCTGACTGCAGGATTGAAAGAAAATAACCACCAGAAAGAACCCCATGTTTCTCCACGCAGTGTTTTGATCTGCCTTCTCTCACTTATGGCATGGAGCGTCTTGGGGTGATGCAAAGGGCCTTTGGAGACAGATTCACCCTTAGCAAGAGGATTAGGTGGGAAAACCCAGCACTCCTACGTCACCAAGCTCCAGAGGAGGAGGCAAATGCCTCTGAACAACAGAAGACTGATGCCTGCACAAAAGCATGTAATGCATGCAAGAGCTTATCAAGGGAGAGGGACACAAAGAGAAGGATGTAACTGATGGGAGGCAGCCCTCAAAAACATCATGTGTCTATTAGTCTGTGGGTGAAGTGAGCAGCAGAGTGGGAAAACATTGCTTCAGGGAAACCTCCTGAGGCTGAGGATGGAGCTGCTCTGTCATTAAATACCTGGCAGCGCCACAAACTGGTCTGATTATGCAGATGGCCACTGTAGCACTATGTTTGCTTAGCCTGGAAAGCAAAGCTATAAGCAGAGACAAGCAGAACAGAAGGAAGGAAATTAAAGTCAAAGTAAGTTCCTTGATGATAAATGCATTATGCTGGTTAAAGGGGAGTGGTAGATCTCTCAGTAATAAGTTGCAGCACATTCCCTAGGCTGGGTCAGTTTTAGTTTCAGCAGAGATGATAGAAAACAGAGCAAAGAACAGGTTAGATTAAAAGGGATACTCAGTCTACCCAATGAGGAGGAATTCAGGCTCATAAACTTTACTGGGCCGTCTGGGAAAGGTTGGATCATATGTGCTAATTTCAGGAGCTCTCCTCATCCTTGAAACACATTGCTTATCTGGAATAAGTGTGAACACAAAACTTAGCCAATTTTACTCATCTGTCAGGGCACTACATGGGATCAGACTCCACAACTGTCTTTAGAGGAGGTTACAACACTGCCTAAAAGAAGTTACTGCCCAGTCATCTTCATGGGGGTTTTTACACTGCAAGATAGCTTTAATAAATTATTTGATTTCCTTCACTAAAGCAGTATTTCTGGGAACACAAACACTGTGCGACATGATTGTACAGCATACTATGTTCTATCCTAGAGGCAGAGGAAAAGCCACCATGGATTTGGCTAGCAGATCATGTCAGGATCTTCTAAGGTGACAGGAATTTGCTTTGGCAAGTCACTCCAGTGCTGGCATGATCTGCAGTGGAACATCCAGTACAGTGCTCAGGGGGGTTTTACCGAACAGGGGAAACTTCCTGGAAAGCTGAGGGATCCTCCAGGAGCCTGTGGCTTGTGCAGCAGCAGCTGATGGGACCTGGGCAAGGCCTGGACCAACAGTGGCCAAGCACCACCCCCCCACACCTATAAAAGAAGCTCCTGGGGAACACAAATGACCAGAAGCACCTCCAACTCCAACACCTCCAAGGATGGGCAAACTGGCTGTGGTGCAGCATTTCACACAAAGGGGTGCCGAGCCCTGCCAGCTCAACCAGCAAGAGGGATATAGACTGATGGAATTGCATCCTGCCTTCCCTGAGACACGCCCGACAGGCTGATAGGGTACACAATACTGAGGATTCCCTATTCTCTCTCCATCTGGTTGAACACAGTGGCATAAAGGACAGGGGCCAATGTGACAGGTTCCTCTCTGGCACAGCAGGCACATCCCCTCTGTGACTGCCTCACGTGCCCTGGCATAATATGAGTGAGGCTCAGCAAGTGGAACTGGACAGTAATGAAGACAATGGTTCATCTAGCATGGAGGTGTCACTGAGATTAAGTCAGCCTATGCCCTGTGTCAAAACTGCTTACAAAAAGGGACAGAGATGTATCTTTGTCATAGGAGACTCCCTTCTGAAGGGAATGGAATGCCCAATATGAAGACCAGTCCCACTTCTTAGGAAAGTCTGCTGCCTCCCTAGGGCCTGGGTTAAAAATGTGAAGGGAAGGTTTCCTACCCTGGTGCTCTCCAGGACTCAGTACCGGATCCAGTCCTGTTTAATATCTTTATCAACCATCTGGACAAGGAGATGGAGTGAACCCTCTGTCAGCTGCAGGTGACACTGAGTTGAGTGGGAGCATTGATCTGCTGGACAGTACGAAGGTTCTGTGGAGGGATCTGGACAGGCTGGATTGATGGACCAAGGTTCAACAAAGCCCAGTGCTGGGTCCTGCGCTTGGGTCACAAGAAACCCCAGGCAGTGCTACAGGACTGGGGCAGAGTGGCTGGAAAGCTGCCCACAGGAAAAGGACCTGGGGGTGCTGGCTGACAGCAGCTGAACATGAACCCAGGCGTGCCCAGGTGGCCAAGGAGGCCAGTGGCATCCTGGCTTGGATCAGGAATAGTGTGGCCAGGAGGACCAGGGCAGTGACCATCATGGAGTGACTGGGCACTGGTGATGCCACATCTCAAATCCTGTGTTCAATTTCGGGCCACTCGCCACCAGAAAGACATTGAGGTGCTGGAGTGTGTCCAGAGAAGGGCAGTGGAGCTGGGGAAGGGCCTGGAGCAGAAGTCTTCTGAGAAGTGGCTGATGGAACTGGGAGTGTTTAACCAGAGAAAGGGAGGCTGAGGGGAGACTTTATTGCTCTCTATCACTGCCTGAAAGGTTGTAGCCAGGTGGAGGTCGGTCTGGTAACAAGCAGTAGTCCAAGAGGAAGTGGCCTCAGGTTGCATGAGGGGAGGTTTATATTGGATATTAGGGAAATTTTCTTCATAGGAAGGTTTGCCAATCATTGGAACAGGCTACCCAGAAAAGTGGTTGAGTCACCATAGCTGAACATAGTTAAAAGATTGTACGTGTGGTCCTTAGGGACATAGTTTAGTGATAGACTTGGTAGTGACAGGTTAATGATTGTACTTGATGATCTTAAAGGTCTTTTTCAACCTAAATGATTCTGTGATCCTACGAACACTGGGAATGCAACATGTACTGAGAGTTTGTCCTGGAATAGGCCAGGCTAGTTCCTTCTTTCCTCTATCAATCTCTGGCCAGTACTGAGTTAATAGTTAATATTTGTATGCAACACTAGTAAGTTTGGACTATACTGTGTGCTGGGACTTGGAGAACTCTTGAAAGAAAAGGCTGGAAAAGAGAACCTGTGAAGTATTGTTCTCCTTTGTCCTTTTGTGAAGTGCTAGCCTTGGGCCTGAAATGTCCTGGATGGAAAAATTGCTTCAAATAACCCATGATGCTGCTGACTTCATGGAAGTGAAATCTCTATGCAATACTGCTCTCCTTTCTCGCTGCCTTTCAAGACAGAGCTTGGTTCAGATCCACGTGGTGCTTCTAGGAAGAGCAAACAGAGGGTTGCAGGAGTGTCCTGGAAGCCGCTGCCTGGCCCACAGACCTCTCTAGTTAGGGAGAGAGTCCAGCCTTGGGAGCTTGAACCCAGACTCCCTGTGAGACCCCTGTCAGACGGATCCTCAGGAATGCGAGTAGCTGCTCTCCTCCACAAAGCATAAGGTTCAATTCTGTGATTCTGTCCCAGCCACCGTGTAGGGAACCACAGAGCTGTTGGGCAGTTTTGGAGGACATTGGTGCTCAGTGCTGCTGTCAGGCTGCCTGGGATCCAGGATGGAAGCAGGTTCAGGGGAGTGCCACCCCACAGGCTGTGAGGAATCATCCTGTTCTGCCGTATTGTGGTAGCACAGTTAGAAGAAACCTCAGAGTCTTTCATCCTCTCCTGAAACAACCAGACAGCTGGCTTTACAGGCAGAGGGGTGGGCTCAGCAAGCAGTTGCTTCTTCTCTGAGGTGATTGTAGCTCCAGTCTGACTGATACATAGCAGGGTGGGATGGACAGGGAAAGTGGGTTTTGCTAACAAATTCCCATATCTTCCCTTTAGTCCTGACAACATTCTTCTATTACAGCTCCTCTTACACATCTCCCATATATCAACTTCAATTTAGCAATGCACAAGCCAGACCTAGTTTGTCAGTTCTTTCCCTTGGAGCAGGGTTTGTTAGCCAGCAGTGCCAGAAGGGATGTGTGTGCCCTGGTGCCTTCCTCTCTTTGCCCCAGTCTCTGTTCTGCAGTGGGACTTGTCTGGACTGATAATACTCATACCATTTACAGAAGCACTCTGCCCAGACTTGTCATTGCCTGGTAGTGAAGATTTTTTTCTGATCATCAGGCCTGGGTCAGAATATAATCTTTCTCTTCCTTCTAAAGCAGCCAGAGAGCAGCCCAAACTGTTAAGATACTCCTTTAGGAAAGAAATGGCTTAAAATAATGAACTGACTCACGGCATTTGCAACTGCAACCTAGGAGGAGTCTCCCCTATGTGCTTTACTCCTTTTTTCCCCTAAAAGGAATGACAGTGAATGGGTTGGAAAGGGTGATATGATATGAATTTTGATTGTCTTCCACACTGCAGAAGAATTACAGGGACCAATGAACTTAGCAGGTGGCCATGGAAATGCAAGCTTTTTTCATGACCAATAGTTGCAGCATGGAGCTTGTTGCCCCATGACACATGAAGGTTAAAATACAAATGGGTTTGAAGGGAGTTGTGCAAATTCATAGACAATTTGCCTGTCAAGTGACTATTTAGCATTTACAAGGCTGCATGCAGAAACCGCTAAGCCACGCACTGCTGAAAGCCGGGGAAGGTGTGTCAGAGGAGGTATTGCTGTAGGCTACTCTGCCTTTTCACACTTGCCCCTGAAGTTTCTATCCTTGTCACTGTCAGACAGTCTGTGGTTGATGAACTGACCCAGGATTGTTTTTTTAGTGTTGTTGAACACTGACTGTTTCTTTGCCATGATCTCTCTCCCACCCTATCATTTTTGCCTTTCACACAGATTTGTCGCACTGGCATCCCAGTCAGAGCCTGCTTGTGTGAGGCATCACCCTAACGAGTGCTGGAGCTCACAAGTTCCCTTTTCACACAAGCAGGGCAGCTGCTCCAGTGTGGGTGAGAGAGGAAAAGTAGATGCAAGTATCATGAGCAATAACAGTGTTTAAAAATAAATGGCATAGCCTTTCAGTTGTGCAGACAGATCAGCTGCTTGGCTTTTTTCACTTGTGTGAGCTTCTTTGATGTGGCTGCCATTGTATTTTGCAGCTCGATACCTTCTCATTCCTTCTCCATTTGCTGAGCCCTTGTCTCCAGCACTTTGACTAAAAGAATTTCCAAGTATGTTAAAGAGATAAATGTTAAAGAGATAAATGCATGTTTTCTGGCTTCTTAAACAACCCTTACTCATAGCAGTGGAATTTAAAGTATATTATCCACCCCCCTTTTCAGACCTTCTTTTTCAAGGGGTTTGGATATGGAACTCAAGAGTTCTGCTAGTAGGAAGGTAATGCTGCTGTTTGACCAGTGTCTGAATGGGTTGTACAAACACAGGTCCTTCTCTCTGAGACCAGCCAGAGATGTGCTCTGTAGCAGGCTGTGGGGCACAGTCTTTCTTCAGGATTTTGATCCAAAACATGTAATTCACAAAGCTTGTTTTGCTAGAACAAACATTATGACCAAACATGAACAGCTCTTAGTTTGTGGTCCTGATAGCATGAGTGTTTCTCTACCTTCCCCTCCTCCACACACTGTCCTCTCTGCTAATTGCTTTTCATCAGTTTTATCTAATACTTATTAGTAGACAGGAATATCATCAGCCATTCATTAGATTTCTGTTGAAATGGCTTTTTCCATGGTGGGAGGTTCAGGCTCTGGTGTCCATTCTGCAAAACTTCAGGGTGGAAATAGATTTCCCACACTGGAAATCTGCTGCAGTTGGATATCTTTTGGCCAGGATTGTTAGGCGAAGGCCTCCTGGCAATGTTCAGTGCTGGCTTTTTTCCTCTGACCCGACTCCACACACACACACACACACACACACACACACACACACACAGAGAGAGAGAGACAGATGTTGCTGGCTTTCTATTCCAGTTCTGTTTCTGATGCCCCAGCCCTCGCTCTGCCCCTGTCGCCTTAGCACCCACCACGGGGCTTTGGGTGAGACTTCCAAACACACTCTGGGTCAGCTTCTTCACCTCCAACAGCAGGTGCCACAGATGGCTGGGTTGATTTTTAAGGCCGTACACATGTGTTAGGTTGCCTTAGTGTGTTTCTGTGACTTCAGACGCCTGTGTGCTCAGAGATCATAAAATACCAGTCTATATGCTACAAAAACTTGCCACGTAAAGCTCTTTAAGAACTGTTGCATTCTGCTAGGACTGCTTTTAGATATCATCTAAACTCTCTTCTCAAAACATCACATTAACATGTGACTGTTCTCAAAAGCTGCATGCATGGCCTTTCTGGCATATGCAAAAGTGGTGCTATTGATTTTACCTTAGCTTTATTCCTTAGATGGTCATGAGTTCATGTATTTATTCCTGTTTATTTATTATTTGCAGTGCCCAGATATGTAACCTCATTACCTATCCCATTCTGTGATCAGCTCTTCCCTTCTAGTAGGAAAGAAAATAAGCACGTGCAGTCTGCTTTACAAAACGCTGTGTGCTGGTGTATCTCAGCATTGACAGTGGAGCTGTTCTGCACTTCTGTGTCTCGTGAAATCTCACTGAGTAAATGTTTTATAGGATCCAACCCAGTTCCCACTTACTGGAAAAAAAAATCTTATTTGTTTCAGTGGTATATGGATCAGTCTTCTAATCCTATGAAGGAATGTAGCTATATTCTTCTGTGGATTGTATGCTGAATACCATAATGACTGCTGCAATATTAGCCTGCATATTTTCCATCGAGGTGTGAAATCATCTTGATGTTTGGAACTGCTCAGATATTTTTCTAACCCACTGCTTATCTCTGCATGGGAGCAGCGTGCTGTAATAGCCTTAGGACTGACTGAATATTGCATGCTACTGGACTATGAGTTTTCCCCTAATCCAGGGGATTCCTGCAGTCTTTTTTGAAAACAAGAATAGGGAAAGGGGAGAAGGATGTGAGAAAGATTTTGAAAGGAATTTGTAATGAGCCTTTGCAGACTAGCAGTTAGGTATTACAGGTCTGTTTCTGTGGTTTTCTGTATAAACTGACTGATGTCTTACTTTGAAGTCACGCTGTAGATTTCCATCATGTTTTTAATCTTTGAAGCATTATTGAAGCGTATCCAAATGCTACCAAGAAATTTTCACTAATATATAATATGTGCCATCTCTGACAATATTTCAATATAATAGTTAAATATTTTTGGCAGGTGTGCTTCATATACACAGTGATTTAGAAGAGCATTTAAAAATAATTTTTGTGTGTTATTAACACCTCCTGTTTCAAGACTCAAAGTAAAATTCTGTGTGGTGGTTTTCCTTTCTTTATGCTATCAGGTTGAACTTGCTGCACTGGATTCACCCTGAAGAGTTCATCAGAAACTGGCTACTTTCTCTGCTTCTGCACTGAGCCTGTTGCTTTCATGCAATGCCAAAATAGTGACTCCACATACTAACATCATGTTTTCTAGAAAGAACAATCTTTATAAAACCAAGACGATGCAACTTCCCCTTCCCTTTCCTCTGGATATAGCTTTTCTTTTTCTATCTGGTTAATTTTTAACCTTGTTTAGTTTTCCTTGGAACTGACAGCTCCCACCACTGATGTGCCATTTCCCTCAAACAACTTTGGAAATAATTTCCTTTACGTGGCAGACTGGTTGCATGTCCCTTCAGGGTGGTGGAGGGCACAAGCTACAGTATGCTGGCTGCCTTGTTTCGGTTCCTGTTTCGGAGGGATTTTTTGCTGTAGTGTTGCATTTCTGCAGACCACTTGTCAATCTTCTGGTATCCTTTTGCATGGCAGTGGGAGAGCTAAATGCCACTGAGTCAGAGAGTTAAACAGATTGTGAGGATCAGCTGCAGTGGTCAAACGGGGCAGCTGAAGACCATGGCTGAAAATTTGGTACCCTGAAGTTTTAGTGACCTTGTGTAGCACTATAACAATTGCTTTTCAGATCTGGACATCCATCCTCTGTGTGCATGTGGAAATAGCAGCTTCCAGGCCACCGATGGTGACAGCCTGGGGAGAATTATCTTGGCACAAGGAGTGCAGAAGTGCTTCACTCGCATTTGGTGCCAGATGTCTACTTATTTCTGACTGCTGGAGTAATGCCAGCTCTGGGGTGGGTGTGGAAAAAGGGATTTGGGCAGTTAAATGCGGGAAGGGGAAGAGAGGTCAGGCCTGGCAGCTCCTCCGTGCCTTACCGGATCTTCTTACAGCAGAAGCTTTAAGGGACTGTCTTGCTGCAAGACCCATGGGCAGCCCTATGATCTGTCCCCAAACTCATTCCTGACTGCTCTCCTTTTTAAATAACTGTGAAATAGATGGGAGTCTGGCCTCACACGTTCTTGGCATGAACAGAGCCAAAAACAAGCCATGGGAATCACGCTCATCCTGGGAAGTCTGGCCAGCAGCACAATTGAAGCAAGTCAGATGTGGATCACAGGGTCAGGATAACGATTAGTCCTACCCTTCCCCCTAGTTGTAATTAGCTGTGGTGATGTCACCCTCTGTTCTGACTTCTCACTGGCATTAATTACAGAGCTGCAAATTTCCTGCCTTTCTCTTCTAATTGCTCTCTGGGAAACTCAGAGTTTACACCCTCTGTTCAATGTCTGCCAGCAACCTTCCACATGACATGCTCCAGGGCCTAACCTCTGGCCTGTAGAACTGTCTGGAAATGGGCTTGTTTGGGGTGCTTGCTCAGATGCATTTCTGAATGTGAACACTTCTGGTCAGGAATAATCCCTCTGCTTCTCCTCAGCTTGTGTCCTTTCATCCTATTTCATTTTGGATTCAGTCCTGAGGAGCAAAAGGTGTTCAAACCCTGCAATGAAGTTAACCCTCCCTTTAAGAGAATTCTGTCCCTCACTAGATGACCCTGTTTCTATTGGAGATAAATTCTCTGCTGGTGAGACAGGGTTTGGGAAATCTGAACTGGTGCGGTTCTACATGGCTTGAGTGGCCTGGGATGTGTTCTGGTCCTGTGAGGACCCTACAGCCTTTGGCTTGGACTCCGCCTGCCTGAGGGGCTGTGGCTTGAACCCAGCCAGCAGTGGCTTGTAGTCTGTCACCCGTGGACTCTCATGAGCTCTGTGTAGCCTCTAATCATTGGGGTCAAAAGGAAAGAGTAAGTGAGTACTGCTAGAGGGATGAGGGAAGGAGATAACAGTGATTGCACTACGAGTTATCAAGGGAGAGAAGGACGAGCTGTTGAGGGCAAGTGAGATCCTGGGGTCAGGAATGTGTCAGCATGAACTGGCTGGATCCCCACCAGTTTGGAGTGGGCAGTCCTGGTTAAGTGCTGATGCTCCAGGTCTGCTCTGTCAACCCCTGGGCCAGGCTGGTGCTGAGAGAAGGAAAGCAGCCAGTCTCCTGTGTCAGGGTGCTCCTCTGGGTGTGTGGGTGAGCACGGCTGCCTGTACCCCCAAGCAGGCTCCAGCAGCTTCTCTGCTCTGTGTAGAAGCTGATGTGCTGTAGAACCAAGGTTCTACACTAATACTCATCTATTTAGAGAAGATCATAAAAATAAGGTCTGGATGCTGTTCTGAGTAAGCTAAATCCAGAACATCCATGCTCCTGATCTTCGTACTTGTTTTGCAGCCATTTATTTTCCTGGATGACTTTTCAGCCTTGTGCATTTTGCTCTGTACAGACCTCAGCAAGGTGGCTTCGTGGCTTCTTCAGTCAAGCATCTCCCAGTCAATCCTCCTTTTATTTTGGGTGCCTCTCCCCTTTCAAGTGGGGTGCGTTTATGACAATAAACATCATCATTAACATGAGGGGGAACATATCCCATAATCAGGAACCTCCTGTTTAGAGAGAAGTGTTTATTATACACAACTTGTTAGGGAGTGTCAATCAACCAGGCTGCCTTTGTTACTCCATAATGCATCATTAATGATGGCTGCTGCTGTGCATTTAATTTCATTGCACACAAGGGCCTTGTCTCTGTCTCCTCACCCCCTTCCCCCTCTTTATAATCACCAGCACAGAAGAAATTAATAAATCAATCCAGGATAGGAGAGCTACAGACTTGCTATAGGCTATCTTTGGTGTCCTTGTTATCACTGAGTTGTACCTTACTCGTGGAGAAATCTCTTGGATGTCAGTGGAGCTGTTTTGGTATTACTACTTGCTCTGCATCTTGAGAAAGGGGATGGGTGTCTGCCTGCACATATACATGAGCATGGATAACTGGCCATGAAAGTACCTCATGAAAGTGATATGTTGAGTCCTGGGGATGGATATGTCACATCCTTTTCAACTTTTCATTTCTGCCCCACCCCTCTGGATCTTTGAGCCCTGAGAACATGCTGATGCTTTGCTGACTGACATCTTGCTCATTCAGCCCAACTCAATTAACTTTAAAAAAGAATATTCAACTGCTCCAGGGCTTGTTAAAGGTGGATTGGAGAAACAAGCTGACTGGAGGATATATATTCACTAAGAAAGTCCTTGCCTACCCTGGAATTTTTTAGGAAACTACAAAGAGTTAAAAAAAAACCAAACTGGAAAATCCCCACTTAACAGTGATAAGAGAAAATGCTAGTTGTAGTGTATTTTGTTTGTTAAATAAATCTAACTATGTGGTTTGGGACCCGCCTGTTGGAAGCCCTGAAGCTGATTTTCTCCTACTGTCAAAGTTTCCAGCCTTCATCTGCAGCTGAAATTCAGCATGCCAGTAATGGCAAGCATAATTCTGCCTTCTGGCTGGAGTCTGCTAATTGGTTTTGGTTGATCTCCCTGTCTCATTTCTTTCTATTTGAGTATCTCTAGGGCTTTTTTTGAGCAAAGAGGGCCAAGTCCTGGTGTGAACTGTGGATATCAAACTCTCTGGTTTTGTTGTACTTTCCCAGATTAGAAATTAGTTGGATTGTCTGAGTCCTTTCCCACTCTGTGGAAAATCCAGTCCTGTTTTGTGGTCCTGAACCAGCTGCTTGGTGTCCATCTTGGCACCAGATCTTTCCTAAGTCCTTATGTGGTGCTGCTGCTCATATATGTCACTTAGGTGCACACAACACTGGCATTTTTTCATGTGGAAACAGTGGTTTGTCTGGTCATTTGTCGTTAAAGCAAGAAGTGGCTTGTGTTGAGG
Organism: Melanocharis versteri; assembly: GCA_013397845.1. NCBI lineage: Eukaryota > Metazoa > Chordata > Aves > Passeriformes > Melanocharitidae > Melanocharis > Melanocharis versteri. The sequence goes on from VZTG01006037.1 coordinate 92,205, forward strand.
GTGAGAAACCCTTACAAATACTTCTGTCCATTCTGGATTTTTCCAAAGGAGCTCCACTCCTCATCCTGACACCTGTTCCACAGAAAGATTCCACCAGTCCTGAGGACACTGCACAGCAATTGGAGAAGAAGGAAATTCAGTCAACTTTAGATGGACTTCTTTAATTCTCTGTCCCCACATCCTTGGCTGCAGGCCATAGTCTTTTGGGATTTCCCTCTGGCAAACAGCTTTGGCAGAGTGCTCCCGGCTGGGTTCCAGCTTGTTTGCCTTTGTGCTGTGCGTGTTGGGGCAGCCAGGCCCGGCCGTGGGGTTCCGGCGCTGTCGGATGGAATCTGGCTCCTGTCCGTCTGCGTGGGCACAACCTCTCCCTCGTGCACACACGTGTCCTCTATGGTTACCAAAAGGAAAACTTCGCCTCTGCTGCTCTTGGCCAACAGCTTGGCCTCTCAGCCCAGAGTATCCTGCTCTGCAAGGCAAAGGGCATGAGTGAAGCCGTTTTAAACATCTGATAAGCAGAGCTGTAGCAAAAACCTTTGATCATTTTCCGTCTGAGTGGGGTAACTCACAAGACTGCCTTGCCCTGATTTTCCATGGTAAAGGAAAAAGGATGAGATTTGATGTTTCTTTTCTGGAACAGAGCACTTGAAGTTTTTGAAATGTTTTGTGTATTTTCTATTTGCTGTACCTAAGTACTTGAAATATTTTTAGATTTTTCCTCTTGTGTATAATTTCAGAGGTTTTATTTCCTTTGTTTCAACTCCAAAGGAAGTCAAATTTCAGAATGTTTCAATCTTGGCCATGGTGGATATCTGTCTTCTGTACTGCTCTGTGGATTTATCTGATACTTAAAAAACACAGAATTCAGCACAGAGGAGGACAAATTTTACCCTTTTTTCTTTTTTGTTTCCTAAGACCCACTGTTTCTCTGGAGTTGCTGTTTCCTCTCTAAGGTTACTTTCTCCCTCCACTCAGCATTAAATCTAGGGGCCTCCAGTGGCCCAATAAGGGACCAAATGGTATTTTGGTGCTGGGCTGTGAACCTGTTTTCCCAGGATGAAAACATACCACTTAGGTTAAGGGAGTCACCATGCATTCACCATGGTGCTGAGGGCGTAGAGGGCCTCTCAGTGTGATAATTTTTAGAGTTTATACAAATTGACAGAGATCCTAAATGCACATTACTGAGAAGAAAGTGTGAAAATGTAGTGACCAGTCTCCTGAAAAAAAAATAGGAGAAAAGAAATTCGGTGCTTGAAATTTTATTGTATTCTTTAGTTTGACCCTGTAGGCTGAATTCAGATTTCAATAAATGTATATAGTAAAAAGAATTTATCTGCTAATACTTTCTGCTCTTTTAGTGGAAGGTTCTTCAGAGAAGACTTTGCCGTGTGATAAATTTGTGCTGAATTTCATCTCTAGACAAACTGCATAAGAAGCTTAATGGTCTAGGTCTTTGTTACGGTAGGAGACTGAGCAAAAACTTGGTATGGAATGAAACTCTCAACTTCATATTCTGAGTTCTTTGCTAAATTTTGTTCCTTTACATCCAGTGCATTTTCAGGCTTGCTTTATCTTGAAGATAAAACTATAACCCTTGATACTTCCCCCCTCATTCACAGCCAGCGTAGAGCAAAGAATTAATTATGGGGTCTTAAATCACTGCTTGAAGCCAGAACAGCAGATCATCATTGCCCTTAAATGTCTCTGGCACAAGCTCACTATCTCTGATTTTCATGTCTCACCAGTTGCTATTTTTATATGTTTTGTACGGAAGGGGCTGCACCAAATAAAGCTCTGTGTTGTAGTAAGTGATTGAAGACCTTAAAATGGCTCCCACTCTGTTATGTGCCTTATAACCTGAATTCCCAGCTCAGCTTTTTCCCCGTGCCAGGAAATATCTCCTACCTTTGAAACTCCTCTCCAGAGATGTAAGATTAGCTTTATGCTGTCAGGAGCTGTCATTTCAGGCAATTAGAAATAGATCAGCTGACACCTGGTAGTTTTGCAAATGCCTTTCTTTCCTGCAACTGCTTCATTTCTGGCTGGTTTTGAAGATTACGTGCAGGGTAACTCTTCCCTATTACCTACATGCACTCTTTGTTCCTGGCTGCTGTTCTCTGGCTGCCTTTTCAGTGTTGATGAAGTTATTGGTAGCTCGTAATGCTGCTGTTAGGGAGCTTGATTTGTAGTGTAAGAGGGGTGGAAGTGGCAGATTTCTCCCTCTTAGCTAACCCAGTGTCTGAAGAAGGAAACAGAGAAAATAGGAGTTGTTATTGCTGAAGGCAGAGGCGAATGAAAAAGGAGCTTTTATTGCCGTAGAGATCTGTCCTCTACCAGGACTGGCAGGAAACATGCAGTGGGAGCTAGAAAACTGCATCAATAGAGTGAAACTCTTTGCATGCCCTTCGGCTACATCTTTCATTAGGCGCCTGCCAGCCCTCTGCTCAGCACCATCCCAACCCACCTGTCTGGTCTTGTGCTCTCCCTGTACAGCTGCTTCTGCTTTCATTTGTTTCTAGGTTAAATATTGCCACCTGAAATGTGTCGTTCCCAGAGGAGACAGACAATGTTAGTAAAAGGCTAGGATCTGTTTCTCTGCATTTTGGCTTGAATTTGGATTATAAAATCAGTATAAGAGAGTGAGGGGGAGGCTGAGCCATGACACGAGGAGAAGCACAGCTCTCTTTGGTGACCTTGCACTGCCTCCAGATAATCCTGTATGTATGTGAAATTATGATCTCAGGGACTTGGTTATGCTGCCAACTTCATTTTGATTTTCTCTCTCTCTCTGAGGCTGTATTTTAACTGAGGCAGAGCTAGCAGGCAGTTAACCCCAGTGCTCCATGGTGGAGATGTGCTACCCTAGATAATAACACAGTTTCTAGCTAACTGTTGTTTGAAAGTGGTCTCCTAGACAACTAAGTTTCTTGGCAGGGATCTGTTATCTCTGGGTAGAAGCTAAACAGAGAGCCTGTAAGGTAAACCAAATGCCAGGCGCTGGCCTGTCTGCTATGTCAGACATCTTCAATAGCAGAGGCAGAGGAGGGTCTGCCCACGTCCAGAAATAGTGAGGGAGTGAGGCTCTTGGCTCCCTGTGTGCACACATGAGGGGGAAGGAAAAATGAGTGGTCTCGAGGAGCACAGCATTCAAAACTTTGTTTTGTCACTATCTGTGAGCCCCTGAGGAGCCCTGAGGTGTCTGATGGGTGGGAGGCTCTGGGGCTGAGCGGCTGTGCTCCTGGTGCATCAGATGGGTGCTGAAAAAGGCCAGGACTTGGACAGATGGAGTAAGGGAGACTGGAGGCGGGGGAGCCTGGCCTTGTGCCAGGCTGTGGAGTGGGGTGGGCAGATCACAGAGAGGAGCTGCAGGGGGGCCAGAGGAGGATAATCCTCAGGCAGCGATGAAGGCTGCAGCTGTTGGTGTTAGAGCGTGGCATTGCAGAGGTTTGCTGCTGCTGGGCTCTGGGTATCAGAAGAGGTCTGGCAGTCCCAAGAGCTGGGTGAAGTGGGTTGCTGACAGGCTTGTCCCCTTCCTTTGGTCAGTGTCCCGGGGATGTTCTGGGACATCAGCTGAAGGTGGAGGAGCCTGGAGGTGTGCAGAGCCCTGGACAGAGCCTCACCTGGCCTGGTGTGGGTTTGTGAGAGCTATGGCAGTAGCTGGAAGGGAAGGCAGGAGCTGGCTTTTTGGATATGCTAGTGTGTGTTGCTGTAGAAGAACTGCTGAACTCAGCTTGCTTTTCTGTCCCCCTTTGCACCAAGTCACAGCACTGCCCTGTGTGAATGCTTCTTCCAGATGCCCCAGTGGGGCAAGCACTATGCTCTGGTGGGAATAATGAACTCACGCTGAGCAGGGAAGCAAGCACGGAGCCCAGCAGTAAAGCTGGTGAGCAAGTGAGGGCTCTCTTAGCTCCTGGAAGCCTCTTGCTACTGTCTCTGGCAGAGGCACCCAAACTGTGCTGCACTGCAGGACCTGGCAGGAAGTGGTCCCTGGAACAGAGCCTTTCTTCCCTGCTCACTGTGGTGTTTCTAACAACTCCAGTACAAGTGTACATTGCTGCTGTTTTGCTTTGAGTCTGGAGGGAGTTTGCCTGCGTGGAAGAACTGTGAAGGGATATTAGAAATCCAGCAGAGTTTGTGATGTGAAAGTGGGCACTTAGGAGATCACAGCAAGACAGGGACGAGTAGGTGCTGGGAAAAGATGCACTGCACTCCTGCGCTCCAGAGGACAAAGCTCTCTGACCAGGGAAGAATATACCCTTCCCCTGCCATCCCTAGGGCTGCAGGCAGATTCCTTTTTGGAGGGTTTTTCCCAGGACATCACTGTCCCAGGGAACAATACATGGGATCCCTCTGTCCCTTTCCTCAGTGCCATCTCTCCATCTTCCTATATGAGACCCAGTGGGTTTTACTTCGCCATTTTTTTACTCAGTAAATTTGTAGAGAGAGCTGGTGCCAGCCATCCAAAGGAAAGCTTAGAGGGAATAGCAGTGAGCTGGTTTGCTAAACTTGAGGCATTCAGAAGCTGAGTTGGACTCTAAAATTAAAAGCTCTTGGTGTATTTTTATTTCTGTTCTGTTTTCTTCTACTTTTAAGTGAGACTCATCTCCTTCAGGGTATTTTTGGTTATTTGCAGCTGTGATGGATAGGAATTGCTCGTTTCTTTTCATAAATTTAAGCTGAGCTTTTTGCCCCGCCTTAGGACTCCAGAAACTTGGATCTTCAGAAAAAGTCAGAAGACAAGCATTGGCAATATGGCCAAATAACAAATATTGAACATTTGTCAGGCACCACCACATCTTTGCTGAGTGCCTGAACTTGAATCCAATACAAATACTTGTCTATGGCTCAGGATTTGGAGGCTTTGGAAGGAACAGCTCTGTAGGTGTTTGTGAGGTTGGTACATGGAGGTGATGGATGAGAATGGATCTGCTTGTGTGTCCTAGACAAAAATGGTTTGTAACAAAACATAACAGTTATTTCTGTCCAGCTGGCAGGGACTGTTGAGAGCTACTGTCTCAAAAGTGCAGACAGATCTCTATTTTCCTCTCTCTGTGCAGTGGGAAGTTTGAGATGGGGCTCTGGCAGCAAATCTGTGTGAAAGCTGTCGAAGCCCAGCCCCAGCCCTGCTTGTTCTCATGCTGCAACTTCGGATGTGCTGGAGCAGGCACATCAAATAGTTACAAAGGGTGTGATTAAGCCCTGGGAAAGAGCAAGCCGGCAGCTTGTTTTATGTTTCCTCCCCTGTGTTTGTATGAGTCACGGAGCTGGCGGCAGTCCTGCTTTCACCTCACAGAGAGCAGAAATAAGTGTGCAAGAGCCCCACACTAATTTGCTGAAAATAGCCAAAAGCCAGGCTCTTAAGATACCCAAAAGAGATTGCAACTCCTCAGTTTATTGATTCCTTTTCTCTCTGCTTCAAGTTAACGGCTTTTAAAACACATAAAATGCGAAGAGCATCCATGCTGCCAGCAGGGTGGTTGTCTGTCCCAGCCCTTGCCTCAATGGCACGAGAGTGTGACCTTGAAGGGCAGACAGTGGGATGGTGTGTGGAGACACACATTTGAAGCAATAGAGAAGAGCCAAAAAATATCTTCCTCTGTTACCCTGGAGGCTGCTGGCATGTCATGCCACTGCCAGGGCAGCAGAGGGGCTGGCTCTCGCTATCACACACCAACTCTGCCCTGAGCAGTCAGGGGCCAAGGGGGTTTACACCCAAGCTGTGTTTGTGCAAGTCTCTAGTGGTTGGGCTTGCCCCTGCATTCTCCAGTGCAGGGGGCAAAACACCACCTGAGCACCTTGCCATGGTGCCAATTGCATCTTTTGTTTCTCTTTTTAATCAAGTGTGATGTTAAATTTTATGCTGTCATTAAACCTCCAGCTTCTGGAGCCAGTAGATGATGCTGTGAGAATTGCAGCTTTGTTTCTGAGCAGGGGAAGGAAGTCAGGAAGGCAGTCTGGCAGCTTGTAGCTTGGGGACAAGCAATGGACCTTGTGTTCCTTCTATGTTTCCATGGGCCAAGGCCATGTTCCAGGTTTTGAACACAAGGATTGGCAGAGCAGCCTCTGATCCTAGTTGATGTGTTGGGAAAAGCAGGAAAAGTGCTTCAGCATGCGAGGGATAGCAGGCTTGCGTGATCATCACAAATTCAGCGTGGCTCAGCTGAGCAGGAGGGGAAATAGGTGAGAGAGGCTGCTCTCACTTCAGCCACTGGTGTGGGGAATGCAGCTGTGGTTTGGGGCTCACTGAGCCAGGGCTGTTTGCGTGCTGAGCATCTCAAGCAGGCAGGAGAGTCAGGCATCTCCCAGAATTCGTCCTTCGTGCAATCAAGCGATTGCTCTTTAGCAATGCCGGCTCCCCCAAAGCCCAGTTCCTGCATTTCCTCCCTGCTGTAAGCAGTCTTTGCTTCACTTGTTTCCACATTTGTTTCTTCTGTTACACAAACTCTGGTCTCAGGCCTCTGAGCTGAAATACTCTGGGCTTTCAAAAGCATGACTCTGAATTGCAGTCTCTGGCCCCTCTCTGCTCCATGCCCAGCTCATCTACCCTTGGCTGAGTGAGTACCAAAATCAAGGATCTCTAGTGAGTGTTACTGTTCAATGCTTAAAACCTGTGTGTGTCTTCTGAACTGCCACAATTTTGCTTTAAACCCAGACCACATCCCACTAGATTCAACAAGTACTCCTCATGGAATCTGCAAGTTTTATAGCCCTGGGAGGGCTCTGTTTGCCACTTCATTCACTTTTTCTGCTTCCTCTGCTGTTTTCCAGACGTGTTCCTTTTGTTGTCCCTGCTACCCTGACTTCCCCAAAGGAGAGGATTTCCCCCCGTGGTCTTTAAACTGGACCTCAACCCAGACCCCCCACAACAAATGCCCTGTCCCTCACACTGACTGCTGGGGCTGGGCATTGCCTTTTAACTGGAGTGGAACGGCAAAATGAGTATGAAGATTTAGAGCTATCCACCCACCCCCCTTTCTCCAGACTCCTGACTGAATATGGGGTCGGGGATGTGGGGAAAAGAACATGACAGGACATCCTGCATCACTGTCCAGTACTTGGAAATCAATTCTAGGGCTTGAAATGGGCTTGCTGGTGGGTTGCTTCTGGATATGTATGTCTGGAGCCAGCAAGAGAGGTATCCCAGCAGTGTCTCCTATGACAGTGCCTGAGCAGTGTTCAAAGGCTGGGGAATGTTCTGGGGTAGAAAAATACGTGTTTGTGCCCTCCATTAAGGTTTTTGCTGGCCTACAGCTACAGTGTGAGTGTGACAATAGCTATTTAAATGCAGCTTCAGAAGTGTCTGTAGGAGATACCCAGCCCCCCTGAGAGCTGATGCTGTTGCTGGGCACGGTGCTGTAGTTCATGCAGTGGCAGCGTTACCAACACAGGGTTTGTGGTGGTAGTTTGCTGTTTCTGTAAACTCAAAAGATGCTTGGGTTTGTTCCTTTGATGCTCCCTCATCCCAGATGTGTTCTGCGTTGCCAGATGTTCACAGCTATCTGTTAGAACATACACATCTAAGGCTGCATTCAGTGCACCCACTTCCCACTCTGGATTTGTTCTTTCGCTGGCCCGTAATTCAGCTGACACATGGACAGTTTGATGGATCTTGGTCCTACAGATGGAGTCATGCTGTAACCTCCTACCTTTTCTGCAGCACATCACTCACAGAGGAGGGTCTGTATTTTAAATCTCTAAGAAGTCACACTGGCAAAATAGGAATACTATAAAGCTGGGTTTGGCTTCCTTTGTCTCTGCTATTTAGGTGCATTTTAAATTGATTTAGTTCTGAAATTTTATACACTGGATTAAAACATGCAAACACGACTTTACAACAGTGGTTTTTTTTCTTAATGCTTTCTGCTCCTCCCCCATTTCCAGATAGATTCTCTATTTATTGCCCCAAAACAGTTCCAAAATCCCAGCCCTGCTCTTCAAATACACATGGGTGGATGTGCATTCCTAGATGATCCCCTTTGCATTTAATTTTGAATGCTCCTAGATTACTTTTTTGTATTCACTGTGTTCTGAGGAGGAAAATAAATAAGTGAAACTGATTAGTTAGATGTTGACTTCACCTTTAATCGGACTCTCTGGAGGGCTCTGTCCTTAAACTGAAGTGCCTGGTTCCACTGAACACAAGAACTGCTCCTGTGCAGCTCTGTGCTTGCTGAGAGTTTACTTGTTTTTTGATGAAGAAATAGAAAATCTAATTTTTGAACTAAATTTACCTGCAATGATTCATTCTCTTTTCATAACTTATCAAAATGCATTAGCAATAAATTCTTGACAGTGCTTCTATAAACAGCAGTTGTTCTCCTTTGAAGCCCTGGTGCTCACTGCCTGCTCAGTTGTGCTGCTGTGCAAAGTGGCATAAATACTCAAAGAGAAACGACACAAAAGGAGCTGTGTACAGATGGCTTAGACAAAATGCTGGCCTTTCCCTTCAGTCGTCACAAGCTGGAAATCCGGCGTTAAATAGGATTTGTAGTCAGGTTTGGTGTCTATCTTCTGGCTTATCCCCTCTTAAGTTGCATCTCGCTCCCACCCCGTACATTGTTTGCTGCCGGAGGACTCCTGGCGTACACCCGGTGAAAAGGACGGAGCGAATGCGGTTTGGGAGCCTGGCGCTGGTCTCAAAGCTGCAATTGTGTCAGAGCTGGCCTCCTCTCCGCTGTAAGCGCTGTCGGGCGGTGGGGAGCGATGCCGGTGTCCCCGTGCCCTGTCCCGGGCGGCGGGACAGCGTTCGCGGCGTGTCGCGCCGGGCGCGGCTGTGGCTCCGCACGCCGGTGCGCTCCTGCCATCTGCTGCCGGCACAGAGCGCCGCACGCCCCGCTGCCGCCGCGGCTGCCGCTGCTTCCCCGGGACCTTTCACACGGAAGGACAACGAACGTGCCCGCAGCGAGGCGGAATGTTTCCTGCCTTCTCCTTAAGGCGGCTGGGTAGCTGCCAGTAAAGTTGGAAGTAAGATTTGAAGCTCAATACGGTGATCTAAAGAACCAGCAGCAACGTAGAATGTCCTCAGCTTGGGAAAGCAGAGGTGTTTTAGCAGCGTCGTGACTTCATGAGCCATCTTTCTGGGAAGGGAGATGCTTCTCTTCTCTGCTGCTTCTTCCTCAACCACAAAGTTCGTTGGAATATTTTTTGTTTAATTTCTGAATACTCAGAATACAATTCGGGGCAGGGTGTTGTGTTTTAGCAACAAATATTTTGCGGGGTCCTCCTAGTGGTGCCCTTATGTATAGGCAGAGGATGCCAGTGACTGTTTGGGAACTGACATACATACATCCTCTGGGCTATGCCTGTGGATAAGAGCTGGCTGATACCTGAGCTTAACTAGGAAATGCCTCAAACCCCATCAAGTGGGGAAGGAAATCTGAAAGGTCTTTTTTACACTCCTCCTTGTAGGTTGTTTGTGAGCCAAGGAGAGCAGAGCAGCTCAGGGGCCTCAGATCTTGGCCCAGCCTGTCATCCCAGGCAGGTCTACCTGGGCACAAGTAGAACGATACCAGCCAGAGCAGCAGCGCAGCTTGGTGTACGATTTGTGCTTTGGTGCTGATTGGCTTCAGCTACAAACTAGTATTTTTCTGTCTCTACCTCTGCCACCCCCTTCCTAAAGTGCAGCCAGGAACAAACAAGTAGGATTGTGCTCAGATTTCTGCTGGGCATGAGCTGTATATTAGCTTTGTCTGACTTCAGGGACAAGCATCATTGTTACAGGACCGGCTCACACCCTCGTATTCCTGCTTCTACCTCATGCAATTAATTCCGAAGACTGTGTTAGCAAATTTAGGAGGTCTGTAATCTTCTTTCTTTGTCTGTTAATCACAGTGTGGGGACCAGCTGTCAGTGGGAAGCCAGCAAGCACTGTGTTATTCGTTACTTTCTGTGTAGCAGGACTGTATTCAAACAATATCCATCTCTGTTGTGCTAGGAAGTGTTTTCATGCAAGGGACAGCAAGCCTTGCAAGAGCTGAATATCCACAGGGAAATTTTACAAAGTATTTTCACAGCAACATCTATAAAATACAGGTGAGATTTCTAATTACTGAATCCATTTGAAGAATCTGTATTCTCATGTACTTGCCTCTTCTAAGCATAATTTATCATCATTTGTGAGCAAAGCTTTTTAGCATTTTTCATGATTATACATATAAGGGAATTTGTAGGATTAAAATTCCAGATTATGCACTGTATAAGACAATAAAGAAGGTAGTTTAATTTTTGGAAGAAACTCCAAATGCAGGTAGGAAAATTCTACCAGTATACTGTGGTTTTTCCTTGAGGCGTATTACTGGAGTTACATGAGGTTCTCTGTTAAATAGAGTGTAAACAAAGCATTTCTAGTTCTCACATTTTCAGGGAAAAGCTAAGTGAGCTAACTGAATTTTCTATTCTATTGAATTCTATTTCTATTGGATTTTGAGCAGTAATTGCCTTTCCTCTGTCCTCCTTGCAAAACTGGCTGGAGAAAATGAAACTGGGAAGATGTTGTGCTTTCATGGTCTGTCTTTTCATGTGTTTTTGGGCTGGGGACACTGCTTCCTAAAACATGGGGGGATTGGTGAATGGGATTCTGCTCACCTGAGCTTTCAGAGTCAGCAAAGTGAAGCAGCCCTGATAGGAGATTTGAAGAATGAGCTTTGATTGTCATCAGCTTTCCATTACAAGAAGACTTTGAGATCCTACTTCATGACGTCTTTTGCATAAGTTTCTGACAGTTTCTGGACCCAAATCTTGCTTATGCCATTTTCCAACAGGCTTTTAGATGAGACATTACTTTGGGACTAGGCTATTGGCGGGGACAGCTTCCTGGAACATACTTTGTGAATTTTATATTTGATCAGCAACAATTTTGCTTTCTCCTCCCTCCTTCACCTTGCAATGTAGCTTTCATCCTGATGAGCCGAGTGATCACCAGGCCTTTCTTTAAATAAATGTGTGTGTGAGGCTTTATTTCATTCCAGGTAAGCACAAAAAGGCTTTGCAACAGATGTGGTTGTTCTCTTGGAATTTCTCCTGAGTGAGCAGAGTGGGTAAAATGGGATGGGAGTTCTGTGCAAAGGGCATTTCAAGCCCTGTTCCCGGTAACAGAGAACTGCTCCAAAAAGTCAGCCCTCAGCTCACTGCAAATGCTTCCAGTCCAGTGAGCCCTGCCAGCTCCACCAGCTCCTCCTTCCCACCAGCCAGTCCACACCTTACACTGGAGGGAGGGCAGTTGAAATAGCTGGATCTTTCAGGGCCACCTGGCAATGTGACTTCTTACTGTTGCCTTCTTAAATGACTGCATTTCACCTTTGCCGTCCTGTGCCAAAATGACAGTGGCATTTTACTGCATACCTTCACACAAGGTGGTCCAGGTTCTACCCTACTGTAGCAGTGGTTGCTCTTCTCTTTCTCTTTTACTCTAATTATTCAGTTCCATGCTTCCTGGCCACTGCCTGTGCTGCAGGGATAAGAGATCCTTGACAGCTGCTGGGGCCGTGGGCTTGGCACTTGATGGAGATCAAATCCACACAGTGCTTCCTGCTGTGCTCTTTGACAGATGACAGTGCTCAGCTGCAAAAAAAAAAAAAAAGGCTGTAAAATCTGAGATTTTGGTTAGAAACTTCTGCTGGCTTTTGTATGCTGTCAAATATGACCTCTGCAAGATGAAGTTGAGGCAGGATGGTAGGAGCAAGGGGACTTGGACAGGCAAGTTTGGAGGGCTTAGGTTTTCCTCTGCCTGTCTCCCATGGAAAGCAAGGAGAAATGCTCTTGAAATTTCCATTCACCTCAGGAGAGCTGCTTTGTTTTCTGCTAACAACAAATCTGGCCTGTATCAACTTCTCCTGGTGATGTGGGTGAAGAGGAATTTTGCATGAATGTTAAAGCCAACCAGCAGTTCTCATGCAGCTGATGCTGTACATGGGGCTTTAGTAAAAGCATCTCCTGTAGGTGACTTGATCCAGCTCCACACGGCTTTGGCCATGTTCTCAGTGGTGGGTGGGAAGTTGGTAAGTACTGCAGGAAAGCTTGCTCTTAGCTTCATGATCTCAGACACAGCTGTATTGTTTAAGCCTTTTTGATTTCAGCACTCTCTGACAAGGATCTGCATTCCCTGCCTCATCTTGCTAGTCCGATCCATGCTCACGTGCAAGGACAGAGAAAAATTATATTGTGATTGTCTCAGCCATATTTTTGCTATCTGTCTTGGCTTCTCCCAGTGTTTGGATACCAGATTTGTCAAAGGGGCCAGATCAGGTCTGCAGGGATGGAGTCCAGTGAGTTCTAAGGGCTGGAAAGAAGATTCACTTCAGGTCATCTTCACCAAATGCCTCAGAAAAGCGTCTGAAGGTCTCTGTTTGCCTTCTGTACTCAGAGAACTCAGGATTTCCAGCACTCTTTTGCTTGGCTGGTTTCCTGGAATTATCCTTCATTCGCTCTTTCTCTGACCTGTTCCATTGTATAAACCTAAATAGATTTCATCACTGGTAGGTGAAGAGAATGAAAGCAATTGAAAGGGATGTCATTCTGATCATGTCAGTGACCCCAGGAGCTAAGTTTTGGTGGATTTTAAGGGAAAATCAAGAACATGAATTACAGCTGTGGTTATTCATCAACTTCCTGATGGCTGTTAGTCACCATGTGTACTCCACATGTAAGCTTAGCTTTTCTGAATGATTTAGTGAAGAATTGTTGAGTCAAGGACAAATCTCCTGCTGCTCTGCAGGAAGGTAGAGCTGTTATTACAGACAAGGCAGGCCCTGAGGGTGTGCAGTGTTAGCTCAGGCCCAGTTCATATGGAATGGTGCTGTGATTTGCTCTTGGCTGTGACTTACCTCTGTAGAAAACAACTACTAAAGGAACAGAAAGCAAGCTGGTAATTTAGCAGCTAGGGAGAGAATTTCTGGTGTGTTGGATAACTGTAAGCAGGAGTCTAGAACAGCTCAAAGTGCATTTACAGTGGAGGCTCTTATGTTATTTTCAGGATGTGAGGGTGTGGTGGCATTCCTCTGTGCACAGTCCACTGGCAGCAGAACGTAATGTGGTGTAGCAACTTAAACCTTTTGGGATGGGCAAAAGATACCAGCCAGTAACTGAGAACACAAAACCATCCCAGAGGAGCCCAAAGTGCTTTTGCAACCTTGGAGTCAAGTTCTGCCTGATATGTACTCGAGCCCCTGTGGCTGACTGGAGTGAGAGGAGAATGTGTTCCCAGGTCTGGAAGGGAATGGCTTTGCTCATCAGTGGAGAGCTGCCACGTGTTTTCCATGAGAGGCACCTGGCGCTGACTCGTCAGATTGGGATGAGAGCCTGAGGGAGGCTGGGGACTTTGTTCTCCTGTGCAGTCTCCAAAACCTTACCCTGTCCTACTTGCACAGTTCTTTCCCAGTGTCAGCAATGCCCGTTGTAAAGTGATGGGATTGGTGTTGGCTTTTGCAAGGGGAACATCCTGAAGGTGAAATTAAATTCTGGGGAGGAGGACTCTGTTACATTGAGCAAACCTGCAGTGGAGTGGGGCTAATTTAGCAAGCAAGGCTGCTGAGGTATCTCCCAGAAGATTATGAAGGCATTCACCCAGAATTCACCTTTTCATGTGTCATGCAGTGTTGACCATCTCATTTCACTTAAAAGTGTGGCAATACCGGAGCCCACACAATTGCAGATCAGGACAGTCGGCTAAACAAAGTTTAAATAAGTTGTCCTTTTCAACATGGAAGAAAGATGATGGATGAAGCTGTGTAAGATCGTCAGTGATCTGTGGAAGGTGCCATGGTTAGGTGAGTTTCTTCATTTCCTAGCAAGCTAGCAAAAGGAAATCCTTTTGACACATGTGCTTTGTGAAACACACTGCTGCAAGGCACTGACTATAACAAAAATATAACTGATTTACAAAGCAATGAGAGACATTCCAAGCAGATGAGTCTGTCAGTGCTGTTAAAGACAAAGCTGCAAATACTGCCTCTGGTTTGGGAAATAGCAAAGCCAGAGAATGCTTGGAGATTGCAGAGGGAAAGTTATTATGCTGTACTTTCCTCGCTCTTAATGAAAGCCCTCAGCAGCAGTTGCCTGAGCCAGGATGCTACAGTAGATGGACGTGTTATGTACCACACTGAGGCTGTTGTGCTCTTGTAAAGATCTCAGTAACAGTGAAGGGACTAGGAAAAACAAGGGCAGAACAGCCTCCCCTGCAAGCTGCATGTTTGCACTCAAGATGCTCAACCTGGTTTGTGCCCACTGCTGTTACCTTGTAAGCAGATCCAAGAGAGGAATCCTGGTGAGTCTCCCCCTGTGTAACATCTTGCTGAATATTTAGCAGTGCTCCGTAGGGGTGTGAGCAGAAATGGCCCATCTAGACCCTGTGTAGCCCTTGCCAAATGTGCACTCTCAGTCCCAGAGGGTGGAACTGTTAAAACAATCTGTCCCCTGGCATATTTTGTCTCTGGCATTGCAGTTCCAGGATAGATGGCATCTTGTGCCATTTCCAAAGGGAATTTCATGTCTTATGCACATTTGAAAATATGGACACCGTACGGACACAGTGTACAGTGTTAACTGGGGTGTAGCAGCAAGTTGTTCTTACAGCTATCCTCTCTGTCCTCTCTTCCTTCTGTTCTGCTTGTCAGCTGCTCTCAGACCTCATCACCCACATTTTTCAGACCCTAGAGCATGTCTTTGACTTGCGCTTCATATTCCATGTAGGCTTTCAGCTTTCATCATTCCTATCTTAGTTTGGCTAATCTGACTCTGGAGATAAGACTCTTGGATAAGCAGACTGGCATGCTGGAAACCCAGCATCAGTTTGGAACTAAATCTACAACTCTTCCTGCCCAGAGCAGAGGTGCACAGCAATGCAGGGGCTCTCCCTGAAAATGCTGGTTCCAGCTCTGGGAGCAATCTGGTCCTGCTGTTGTGGTCTCTGAGCCCTGACTGGTTTAGCCAAGCAGGTTACTACAGGAACGCTGCTGCTGGTTTTAGTGCCAGAGTGGGTTTAGATGTTTGTGACAGCACCACTCCTCACTGTACAAGCTCACCCTTTGAATCTGGGCTCTTTCTTTCTCTCTTTTTTTTTCTTTCTGCTTGCACCATGAAACACCCCTTTCCATTGCCAAACAGGATTTCCGTGAGGTGGGTGGCTTCCACCAGGACACATGAAAACTGGAAAAAAACTGGGACACTACTTTTAAGATTGTTTTTAAAGAAGACTTTGGAGAAAGAAGTTGATTTCTGTTACGAGGGGGTGTTGTCTCCCTGCAGTGTGTTCTGTCACCATGTCACAAGATTTCTAAAAGGAGCAGAATCAGTAGGACACTGGTGTATCAGTCTGCAAGGAGCAGCTTCCTTTGCTCACATCCCATATTTGACTAAACTGGTATCACATGGTTCAGTCTCCCCACTCTTCTCCCACCCCCTGCCTGCTTCCGCCAACAGTCCTCTCAAAATGTGCTTTGTAACTAAAGACTCCCCTAAAGAGCTGACTCTTCCAGTTCTCCTGCGTAACAAAAACTTGTGCTGCTCATAAATAGATTTGCAATTACCAAGGGAAACAGAAGAATCTGTGCAGTCCAGATGCATCAGAGCAGCCTCCCATCCTGTCTTAAAGAAGCCTCTGAAATTCAACACACATTGCTCAGGCATAGCTGGGAGACCACTGCAGAAATCTTTCTTTTGAGCAGCATTTCCATACTGCAGGATCTGCTGCTTGCAGCAGAATTGTTAAGGAACTTCAGAGTCCCTGTCTATTGTCTTTACAAAAAATGACAAAAGCTCTTTGCATTTTTGACTAGGCTGGGGTTTCATGTATTTCTTATAGCAGTCGGGGGTAAGAATTGCCTGGCCAGCATGGGAGATCCTGAGCTTACAAATTAGTTCTCTGCTAATAGCATCAAATGTGTGCTTAGTGCTGTCCGAGCAATTCCAAGTGCCATCTGAGCAATCCCAACCACTTTCTGATCATCCAGGCAGTCAGACTTCCTCAGGTCTTGGGACTTACAGGATGGGAATGATTTCATATAGAAGAAAAAAGGCATTCTCAAGGTTATGCATCAAACAGGATGAACCTGGGAGGAAGAATCAAGGGCCTTGAGTATGCTGGGTCCTGTGGAAGGATTAAGCAGTAGAAAAGAGGGAGGCAGTGGGATATGTGAGTGGTCCTTAGCTTTCCCTATAGAACAGATCACACATATAAGGAAGATCCCTTCTATGTATCTTCTCCCTAGGCTGCCAGGGAACTCGAGGCGGGCATACACCAGTTAGTGCCTGGGTCTGGCTTGGCTCCCAGAAGAATTCCTGTGATAGGCTGCTTCTGTGTGCAAGGTTCTGCTGATTCTCCTCTGTGGAACCTTTCTGAGCACCCCATTGCTCCTTTGACCTCTCTCTAGTTCCCATGCAGCAGAAGTCTCCCTGAATTCAGTGACTGCCCTGAACATCACCCCATTCAGTTGGATGAGACCAAGTTAGACTAACAGAACAGCATCTTGTTTTGCCTGTGTTTCCTTTTGGTGGCAATGGTTGCACATCTAAGGCATCAGGAAGAAAGGCTTCAAGAAGGAGCCCAAAGTTAGGAAATGCATATGTTAGAAATAAGTTTTTATGTCATATTTTTCTTGTGATCAGTTTCTTCAAAGACAAATCTGTGTGTTCCTCCGTATTTACACAAAGCTAGTGGTGAAATAGCAGTGGATCCCAGCATGCACTGCAATGGTCATGAAATCAGTTAATCTGAAATTCTGTAATGGATGGAAAGCATCTTTGCATTGCCTTTTTTTTTGTTTGGTTTTTAATGGGAAGAATAGTTTCTGCGTCATCTGCATCAGAGTCACAGTTCATTCAAGGATGTGTCCCAAATGTAGGTGTTATATAAAGTAAAATCTCTTTTCTCTGTTTTTATTCTCTTTGTATCTTAGTGCTTGAAGTAGAAATAAATCCTTTTTTTTCCTGACACTGGAGAAACAACAAAGGAATGAAGTTCTGTTGGTAGAACTCGCTCACCTGTGTTACTCTGAATTCATCTTTAGTAAACCAGCCAGCAAGCCTGGCCTACAGGTGGTGCTCTGGTTCTCACATTCCTTGCCTTTCTCATGCTTGCAAGCATACTTGCCTACTAGGATGCCAAATTTAATAGCTTAGGAAGATCCTAAACTAGTTACATGTCTGGGAAAACAGAATTCCTTCAAGGTACTTTAGAAAGAAGTGATAACTGTACACCAATCTCTCACTTAGCTTTGCCAAACAACCTTTTCAGTGTCACACAAGGTACTACTGCAAATTATGTTTTGCCTGGTAGCAGCAAGAGGCTTCTTAAGTATCAGTGAACCTACTTTGATGCCATGAGAGCTGGTCCTTCAGCTAAAATAATTTTTTTTGTATTTGACCCCACAAATTGTGGTTTGGTCTTTACAGACAACTCCACAGGACTTCTATAAATTTCATTAGGTTTTCTGTAACACCCATTGCCTCCTCCTCCCAGGTGGTCCTGGGACTGAGATGAAAAGAACAGAGCTCAAATGGCCCACTGGTGCTTTTAAGTACTTGGGTTGAGTACCAGTCTTGGTATTTTTCTTCTTTGTATTTGCACTTACATGCCTGCTGAACAGGAGTGCCTGTTTCTGTTGTACATCCATGGACTGTAGAAACTTGGGATGAAAGCTTTGTGACAGGGTAGTGCGTGCCACACAGTCTTGGCTGATGGGATTCCTTGAAATCCCTTCGCATTTTAAATAGATTTAAGAGTAAGGGGGGCAGTTTGAAGACACTGCAAACCCCTAAAGCCTTAGGTAATCCTGAATTTGGCCAGCTCAACTATTTATAGAGCACTCTATGCCTATTCTAAATATACTTTCCTCAAGGGGACCTTATCTCAACTCCCTGCTCCACCACTTCAGTTGGATCAGCAATGCTGCTGTGATCTGTTAGCAAAAATTCCTTCTCTTGTTCTGTGGCAGAGCTGCAGATGTTGCTGGTTCAGGACTTGGAGGGGAAATTCTGTGCCAAGCAGAGCTCAAGGGTTTGAATTTAAACTGCAGCCAGCCAGGTAGAGAGATATTGATGATATATTAGATCATTTCATGTAACCATTTCCTTACTATTTTTCAATATTTCTCTTGTGCTGGTAGGTCTAGAATTCTGGAGGGGGAAGATCAAGTGACTCATTGACTGTGTACAGAAGGCAGGGCTTGAGTCCCACTTGCTGTTGGTTGAATGGGGTTAGACTATCGACTCTATTTCTTCCACGTGAGGACAAAGGATCTCTTCAGGCCAAGGACAGCAACTCATCCAGTGGCAGATTATGTAGTGGAAAATCTCTACCTTTTAGAAAAATTGTGATTTTCTTTTTCAGTCAAAGGCTCTGGGATAGAAATTTTGGTACAAAGGGCACACTGCAGTGCATTTTTCATCCTTCAAGTTTTAAAATATTTAGAAAAATGCACCCTTTATTGGATCCTACAGGTTTGAACATTTTCTTCTGTAGGATATTTACATTCTGTCTGCCTATCCCAGGAACATCTGCAGATCTGCATGGCAGATGCTGCAGATCACAGTCCTGAGTGGGAAATTTTGGGTGAGTGTAGAGGCAGGATGGGCCATCAGAACCCTTCATATGGTGAATAGCTGTGCTGCCCCACAGTAAGGGCCAGTAGTACCTTAATCTTTGGGAAGAAAAAGAATTGCTCCCTGTCCTTATGCTGTGATTGGTCTAGACTCTACTTCATGGGCATTGGACTTACAACAGAGGTGTAAACATTAAGGCTGCTTGCCCTGGTTGAAGGACAGGATTCAGAGGCAGTGTGTCAGCAGTGCCTGCAGAAGTCACATCAATTTAGGTACCCATTAGAAAACCCCTTCTGGGTACAGCAAAGGAGTGACTGCTACTTATTTGGCCTCTGGGATAGAGAAGCCTGTGCAAGACTTCACCACTCCACAGATCAGGATAAAGTGGCTCACTGTGTGTCTAAGCCTCAGAAAATGTTTTTGAGGTTGACAGAAGCTTTTCTTAGTTATTTCCCTTTGAGGATGAACAGGGCAGCGTGTGGCAAGATCGCAGAATGGGATTAGCTCAGGATTTAGCAGGAAGAGTTTCTTAGCACTCCTTTAGAGCCATTTCCTTCTATTTCAGCCTCTGGAGCTGCATGAAATGGAAGGGGTTATGTCCTTGCCTTCCAGGCAGGAAAATCATCCCAGCTCAGTGCAGCAAAATGGACTGGGTCTACTACTCTTGGAAGGAATGGACCAGGTAAAGTGTATTTAACAAGGAATTTCATGTGGGGGTTTCAGTTTCACTGGATATTGCCCCAAGATGCATTCTGCTTCACACAGAGGCCTCTTCCTACAGTCTCCTTGGCTTTTCCAAGGAATCAGTGTCCACAGAGCTTTAGATTTTGCTCTGGTCATGACTCACCTATATGCATGCAGATAGCATTTCTTTGTTGCTGTCCTAGCATGCAGGAAAGGACAGGTGAGTCTCTCTGAAAACACTGCAGTGCCACTCAGCCTAGGGCAGCCCTCAGTGCCTTGGGGTGCTGCTGCTGCTCTCTGCTAGGGTGACCCACTCAGTACAGGCAGTGTCTGTGATCCTACAGGGATGCATTACCTCAGGAAAGGCTCTGCAGTCACTGGGACTATGACAGGATGGGTGCTCAGACTGTAGTGCTGATCATTTGTGTTTCAGTAAAAAACATTCCTAATGTGTCTGCCTGTGATTTCTGGGCTGACAGAGTGACTGGCAGCTTTCTGGCTCACTCTGTTATGCCTCTGGCTAGTTATTCCCACTGCTGTCAGTCTCTAAGATTGCCTTCCTTTTAATGGAAGTTGTCCATTTGACCATTCTTGATATAAACAAACCACATTGCCTTTCAGAAACTGGAGTCAGTAATGCATGCCAGCAGGAACTAGTGCATTTGTACTTGTAAGGAATAAATATCAATCCCTTTTGCAGTGCTTATAACAGCTTCAGCATCTCCATTCAGAGCCACTGGCCTTTGTTCCCTCATGGCTGAGGTGTGGTGGCTGAATTGAGGCTGGGAAGACACCAAAAGCATTTAACCACAAGAGGAACACCAGCAATGGAACAGCCCAGAAAGCAGGAGCAGACTACAGAGCAGTCCAAGTGCAGAGCTCAATTTTAAGCCTAATTTGAACACTGAATGAGGTGCTAATGTCTCAGCTCATGTGTCGAGTCTCTTCTCAGTCTGCTGTTCATGTTCTGTGGACACAGTATAGTGGGGTGTATATATAGAATTCCCAGTGAAAAGCTGGCATTGTGCAACTGGTACAGGCACTGCAGGGTGAAGGGAAGTGTCTGGTTTTGGTGCTGAAGATAAAAACCTGTCTTCATGTCTCTGTTCTGGGGAGTTGATCAGATATTTTATGTCATTGCAGCTTGAAGAACCAATTTCAGAGCTAGCTTCTCTAATTGCCTGATCATTTGACCTGCTCCATTTGCCCATAAGAGAAGGATGCATTTCCTTTGTTCATGTTGCCTTGTTCATCAGTAAATGTAAAGCAGATTGCAGAATTAGACCTGCTTGAACTAACATTTTTAGCTATTCATTCACTCATGTAGAAACCAATGCCCTGATGCTGGTCCAGCTTTTTTCTATAGCAGAGTGAAAATAAGAACAGCAAGTCAATTAATATTCTCTTTTCTCTATGGAGTGTTGGTGAAACATTTGGATACCATGGAAATGAATGTCAATATGGTGAAAAACTCGTTTAGAAGGTGTTTAAAAAGTTAAATTTAGTTCTGGAAGTAGCTTTGCTGTGTTTCACCAGAGGCTTCTGCTTTTTTCCATTGCTCGCAGTGTGATGTTTAGGATGGACTTCACACATTCCCAGGAATGCAGGGAAGGCCCTGCCCTGAGTCAGGTGAGACCAAAGGTTGTCTGAGTGCTGGGCCTGATGTATGTTTTTGCCACACCAAAAGTGATAGATGCCTCTGGTTGCTTTTTTTTCCTGCTTGGTATGGAATGGGTTTTAATCCTGGTTAAGTCCTGAATCCTGGATCTGTTTGCCTTTTTTGAAAGGACTTCTCTTTCTGTCTTTTTCAGGCATGGTTCAGAAACTTGACCAGAAGCTGCCTGTGGCCAACGAGTATCTGCTGCTGTCAGGCGGCGTGCGGGAAGGTGTGGTGGACATTGACCTCGATGAGCTGAATGTTTATGCCCGGGGCACAGACTATGACATGGACTTCACCCTGCTGGTGCCCGCGCTGAAGCTGCACGACCGCAACCAGCCGGTGACGCTGGACATGCGCCACTCGGCCCTGTGCCACTCCTGGCTGAGCCTGCGCCTGTTCGACGAAGGAACCATCAGCAAATGGAAGGACTGCTGCACAATCGTGGACCATATCAATGGAGCTACCAATTACTTCTTCTCCCCGACAAAAGTAGCAGACTGGTTCTATGAATCCATTAGCATTGTCCTCTCTGAGATCCAGAAAAAGCCCCAACGAGGGATGCCAAAGGTGGAGAAGGTAGAAAAGAATGGGACTATCATATCCATCATTTTGGGAGTGGGCAGCAGCCGCATGCTGTATGACATTGTCCCTGTGGTGTCTTTCAAAGGCTGGCCAGCTGTGGCACAGAGCTGGCTGATGGAGAACCACTTCTGGGACGGGAAGATCACAGAGGAGGAAGTCATAAGTGGGTTTTACTTAGTGCCTGCGTGTTCCTACAAGGGGAAGAAGGACAATGAATGGAGGCTGTCATTTGCCAGGAGTGAAGTGCAGCTGAAAAAGTGCATCTCCAGCAGCCTCATGCAAGCCTACCAGGCCTGCAAAGCCATCATCATCAAACTGCTGTCCCGCCCCAAAGCCATTAGTCCGTATCACCTGCGGAGCATGATGCTGTGGGCTTGTGACAGGCTGCCAGCCAGCTACCTGGCCCAGGAGGATTACGCAGCCCATTTCCTCCTGGGTCTCATTGATGATCTCCAGCACTGCTTGGTCAACAAGATGTGTCCTAACTACTTCATCCCGCAGTGCAATATGCTGGAGCACCTCTCCGAAGACACGGTCATGCTCCACGCGCGGAAGCTGTCCTCGGTGCGCTCCGACCCTGCCGAGCACCTCCGAACTGCCATCGAACACGTCAAAGCAGCCAACAGGCTCACCCTGGAGCTCCAGCGGCGGGGCAGCACCACCAGCATCCCCTCCCCACAGTCGGATGGAGGGGACCCCAACCAGCCTGATGACCGATTAGCCAAAAAGTTGCAACAGCTAGTGACTGAGAACCCTGGGAAGTCCATCTCTGTCTTCATTAATCCAGATGATGTCACAAGGCCCCACTTCAGAATTGATGATAAATTTTTCTGAGCTTTCGTCAATGTTTCTTGGGATTTTTGTTTGTTTCGTTTTTAAAAACTCTTGCAGTGTGCAGGTTTTTCCATTTGGTTTTCCTTGATGACTTAGTCTCTTGGTTTTTACATATCCAGCGTAGATTGGATCTGTTGAGAACAATCTGAATAAATTATAAATCCTGGTTCTGCAGGACGGTGCAGATTTTGAAACAGTATATTACTATTTCATATGCTGCTTTGATTTTTTTCACCCACCCTGCCCCATTGTCTGTGAGTAGCTTCTAAAGGAGGACATGCATCGTAAACACAAGCCACAGTGTAATGTAGGGTTTTTTTCCAAGCTTCCATAATTTAGGTACATTGTTGGGCCTGGAGAAAGGACAACTCACCTTCTGTTGCTTCAGAAATTCACTTCTTTTTCCATGAGCTTCCATCACCCTAAAGAAATGAGGAGAGACTGGGTTGGAAAGCACTACTGGTAATTTGACGAGGCCAAATCTACTGGGCTGAAGCCCAGTTCATCTGTTCTTCACATTTCTGATACTAGGGGAGAAAGCCGACTTTAAAGATGATGATGATGCAGCTTTTTGGGGAAAGAGTTGTTTCTGTTTTGATCTACTTTTTGAATGTAATTGTTCATTAATTGGACCTTGTACAGTCCAGAGGGTTGTTTCTGCTGCTTTTCCATGCGGAATAAGGTTATGGAATGTTAGTTTTAGTGTGTGTAATTATTCAAAGCCTTATTTAAATTCTATTAAAGAACATACCATTTTAAATGTAATTGCACTAATGAAATCTCTGCCATTACCTCAGTCCCACTGTTTGTGTTTCTTTCATGAATTAGCATCTGTTATTAGGTCTCAATATTGCTGATTGCCTGAGACCCCTCAGGTCTCATGGTTTCAGGTGATTTCTTGATTGTCTTTTGTAAAAGACTTCCTTGTTAGCCCAGCTATGTGTGAGCAGTCAGAGTTTTGCATTGGCATATTTCTTTGGATGCGTATTGTGTGTTGCAGTGCATATTGCATTAATATGTATTGCATGTTGTTGAACCAGGTTTACCATTAGATAAGGATGTAATGCTAAAGCAGTGGTATGTGCAAAGTGAATCAGCCAGACCTCGAGCAAAGGAGCTACCTTGCTTCTCTAATGCATGTATTAGGCCTGATCCTTTCTGGCAGTTACCATTCCCTGGACTCCTGAGAACTTTCTGACTCACCCTGGGACATGGGAGATCTTACTCTGGTCTCATGTTTGCAAAAGTTGTGTTTGTATGTAAATTTGTGGTGCAACAGTAGCCTTGAAAAACACATACACTTTTCTTCTGTGTGTAGGGTAAGATGTATGGTAACAAGGGTTAGTCTGAGCCAAAAATAATTCCAAGAGTTCAAGGATAGAGTGACTTATTGTGGCTGGCTGGCCAGTGACTGATATTTAGGCCTTAAATCAGCAATTTGGGCTTACTGATTATCCCAGAGACGCTGTTCTGATCCAAACTTGATGCATGTGTTAAAATGTGATTATTAGAGCAGGTTGAAGTATTTTTTAAATATTTGACAGACAAATGAGGTGCATATCTAGTAAATTCTAACTGATAAAAATTGTGTATGAGAAATGTGTCACTTTTTCAGCCCAGCCTTTCTTGTAAAGAAACCAGGCTGGTGGAGCAGCACACCAACAGCTTTGGCAACTGCTTTATCAGATGGCAGGGAGGTTTCAATACCTGATCTAGTGCCCAAGTCATGTCTTAAAACAAAACTTTAGCTCCTCCATCTCTTGGGCATAACTGAAAACGTCACCCCATTGCTATAGCCAAGATGTTCACATTTACCTGAATTTACTGGTACACACTTACAAGAAGCTCTCAGAAGTTGCTGGCCTGATGGAGTGGACGAGGATTTAACCTTAAAGCACAATTGGCTCGTGATCATGAGCCCGGGTGCAGCTGCAGTTTGTTCCGGGGAAGGACATGGATTGCCTTGAGCGGAAGCAGAACCGGGTCCTACCTATGTGGCTATTGCCAAAGATGAGTCTCCAGAGAAGCCTGTGTAACCTGCCTGGGGCAGGCAGGAGGAACAACGGGGAATCCTCTCCAGAAGTGCTTGGAAAATGCAGATTTGTTGAAATGGTTTCTTCCCCCGTCTCTGGGACTTCCATTTGTTGAAAGAAGAGCCTGGGCTGCAGGATGAAGTTTCCCATCACCACTTGAGAAGTCTGCTCAGCACAAAGCAGCAGTAGCCTGGCAGGCAGAGTGCTCTCCCAGGAGTCCCATTGTCTGTGCCAGTGCTCCTGAGATATGCAGAAACACAGCCTTCCTCATGCCAGTTCAACGTCTTGGTGACCAGCAGTTTGACTAGCCCATGTCAAGCTCTGGTGTGTGCTCCTTTTTTTTGGTTTTAATTAAAAAACATTTTGAAAAGTATCCACCTTTTTCTTCCTGCATTCTGTGTGTTGGGGTTTATTTTGTGGGGGAATGGAGGCTTGGCTTTTATTGGACTGAAAAGCACTTTTCCAGGTAGGTTTGTGGGAACGGTATATCCTCTACCTGGATCATCTGTCTTCCAGGGAGACAGAATCCTAATCTGCAGTAGGTTTGTATCTGTCTAGTATTTGCTCCTCTCCACGTACTGTAGTTAACTTAATGAAGCAGGCTGCCAGCCCAGAGAGGTGACAAGTGTTTTGTATATCAGAGAACACGAAAGACTATTTTCTTCCTCTTCTATTGTCCCCTCTTGCCTTTGAGTATATGCTGGCACAGACTTGTGAAGTGCTGAGGTCTCTACGTGGGATTTCAAAGTAGTCAGTGGGTTTAGATACCAATGACCTTTTACTCTTTACTTCTCTCTGCAAGTTTCAAGGGAACCATGGTGCTTTTCCTATTAGGGAGTTCTTGAAAGTCATTCACGCAAACATTTTAGAGCACTCAGCCCCATGGGGTTAGAGACTTGGCCAATCTGACAAACGCTGGAATAAGAGGGAATTTGCTTTAAACTAGCAATGTAGGCATCTTCCCTGCTGATGTCAAGAGGAGACATGTCAGTGCTGTGAGCCAGTATCTCCATGGGAGCTTCAGTTCTGCACCCACTGCTGCGGCAGATAAGATTTCTTTCTTTCTTTTCCTTTTGCCCATTAGCCACCTTTCTGCTGGCTTCTCCCTGTCCTGAGTGATGTTGCAAAAGGACTGGGACAGCTTGTGAGGGGCTGGTGGCATGTAGGAGGTCTCTGTGAGTCTGTGAGTTACTGACTCCTACAGGGTTAAAAGGGAGAGAGTCCCAGCCAAGAGGGTCTGGTTTTGAGGCATCAGAAAGGTGGGGAGGAAGGAAAAGTGCCCTTCAGATGCTCCACTTCTACTTCCCAGTGTGATCCTCCTTTGGCATCCTGGCTCTGGTCCTACTCTTGGAACATGCTTTTGCCTTTGCTCTTTCCATAGGGTTTCTGGCCAGTAGGACAATGGGAGAAGCAGCTAATTGGACTGGTTCCAGTTGTTGTAAGTAAGTTCTGGGAGATGCTGAAAAAGCTGTCACTTCTTCAGAGGGACACCTGAGCTGCTGCAGAAGTGACAAAACCTTGGGGCTTGTGGGGGGTTACTCTCTGTGCTGTGTTGGGAGAGCTCATTTTAAGGCAGAAGGGAACAAGAGACCAAGAGCTTTGTGTAAGCCTGCAGTCTCTGCTCCTTCAAACATATTATGTGACGCTTCAGTCACTTGTCTGGCTGTGATAAATTGGTTTCTGCACACATCCCAATACTTTAGCCCGTAGAAGTGTTGGTGCTCTAACCAGAAAGCTACAACTGAGCATCAGAGTCACTCCTTGAAGCAAAATACCAGCAGGACTTTAACCATGCACTGCCCAAAATAGAAGCCAGTCCTCTAAAGCCTCTGAAAGAGCTGGTTTTTAGTCGTCTGTCTTTTCTGTTGTCATTGTGACAAATAGCACTAATTTTGATCTAGATTCTTGGGCTTTCCCTGGTTGCCTTGTTCCAGTGGAGAGCAGCCTTCTTTCGGCAGCTATGGTGGTTCTGGGCTGGACACCTGAGCTCTGTGCCCTTCCACTGCTTGGTCTCCTCATGGAGGGCTGTGAGACAGGCTTGTGTCTGCTAAAAATTGACTGAAACAGGCACTGAAAGGTGGCAGTCACTATAAATTCCATTGGGAGACTTGAAAATGTGCTTAAAACAAAGTGTGTGTACTCTGCTGGATAAAGCTGATTGTGGTCAGACCAAAAGTAAGCAGACATTTATCGTATTTTATTAACCCATGCATAATACGAGTGGCCACACACAATGCAAATGGATGTGGCAGAGGGAAAGGAAGATAGACTTTGCTAATGATTATTTCTCATAAAACTTTATTAAAAGGTGTGCATAGTCAGTGCCTAGAATTGCTTAAAAACATCCATCTGTTCCTTTTTGTGGGTTCAGTGCTGGATGCATTTTGCCACTTTGTCTTGTATTAAAGTGAGCGTGTTTGAAAGGTCACTGGGCAGCTGAGTGTAATAATGTTCACATTCTCCTGTCATTGCTCGGTGATTAGAAGTATTCAGCATGCAAATAGCTTGTTCAACTTCAGCAAGTACATCATCTCCCTCCTGCCAGCCTTGCTTGGGGTGAGCTAATGGACTTTTAGCATTATACAGCTTAGAGAGCACTGTCTCTAATAGCTCCTGATTAAGCTCTCCAGAAAGGCAAATAACCATCATGGGGCAAAGGCTAAACCAGGGGAGGGGGGAAAAGAACACCCTGGCCAAGGGACTCTTGCTGACATGTTTTGGGTTTAGGGACATTCAGCATTATATTTAGCACATTTTGGCTTTCAAGAACTGTCTGTCCAGTGAATCCAAATTTATTTCCACTGAATGTTTTTAGAATAGTGATAAAATAGCCCTCACTCCCTTCTCCTCCCCCTTTGCCATTTATAATCTATTATTTTAGGACTGCTCTGAAGAACTATTGTGTTTTCCTATTATCATTGTCCCTGGCTCAGCACTGTGCTTCCAGGCTGAATGTAGGTTTTTGGGGGTTATTTTTATCTTACTGGCCTTCTGTGGTAGAGGAACACACTCTCATTCAGTCTCCAGACAGCCTGATTTGCCAGGCAGAGATGTGGGTGCATATCAGGGGCATCAGGCTCTCTTCAAACTGACTCAGCCCTGTCTTTCCCTCAGTTTTTGTGTGTTAGGAATGTCAATATGGAAGACACGACTGAGGTCTTGCTAAGCACACAGAAGACGTGGTACGTGATTCTGAAATCAAGCAAGCTCCAGTGCGAAGTGAAAATTGAGCCCGAGCAGCCACTTTTCTCCCTGATTCTCAACCCCTCTGACTTCTTTGTTTTCAGCTTTATTTTGGAGAGGTGGAGAGGAGAGAGATGAGCTGCTCTTGTCCACTTCAGTGGTTACAAATCATAGCTTTGGCCTAGGATGTTAGGCACTTCACTCATTAATGGCTTTGTCTCCAGGGCTCCTATTGCTTACGCCCTGCCATGACATTGACAGGATGGGAGAGGGTTTTATGATTTGTTCAGCACTGTGCAAAGAAAGGAATGGGCATTTTTCATGAAGGGCTAGTGACCTATTGTCCTTCTCCTGCCTCCTGCGTGCCAAGGCTTACGCACACAGTATATTAATTGCCACTTTTGCGGGCTGCAGCTGATCACAGAATGAATGCCAAGGTGCTTCTGTGCAAACCAGTCTTCAACCTTCAGCATCCCTTGCAGGGTAAGTCTGCTCCTGACTGAAGTCTGTGCTCTCAGAGCAGGCTTTGGTTGTGTTTGAATGTATGGTTTGAACGGTCTGCGTATGCCGATGATGGCAGGCCAGGGAACAGCTTCCTACAGCTGACACATGAAGAGATAACTCCATTTTTCTGATCTGAAAGACCATAGAGAAGATAATCCTTCCTGCAGGGAGGCCACTGCAAAGTCTAACCTTTCCATCACCGTGGCTTGTGCAGTGACCAGGAGCAGTCTCCATGACTCGTGCCACCATAAAGGCTCCTTTGTGTCTTTGTGTGTCACGCAGCAGCCACAGCTGCTGGGGCTCTTCTGCCTTCTGCCACCATGAGGGATGGAGACCAGAGCTGTCTCTGGTGGTTTTGATGTTTAGGCTCCAGAGTTCATCTGGTCCACCTCTAAATGCACACTTTCTAACACCCTGTAACAGGCAACAGAGCTATAATGAAAAAATCAAAGCTGCAACCTTCATTTAGCTTCTCCCAGAGATTTCCTCTATTTGCTAATGGTTCTGGCTGATCTTGCTTGATGTACAGAGTGCTATATTCATTACATTATTTTGTTAATCACTGGTGGAAAAACTGGGATTGACAAGTGTTGTACTTAACTCCTGGATTGCTGTGGGCACATATAGATGTTATCTAATGGAATACTTGAGCTGGTTGCACTAACATCTCTGCTACTGATTAAAATGGATGATACAATGGTGGGAAGTCATTTCAGAAGGTTTCTAGAAAAGAGCACAAGCCCACCAGTTAAAGGAGATTCTAGAAATGGAACTCAGCTGT
The DNA here is from genome assembly GCA_013397845.1 of Melanocharis versteri. NCBI lineage: Eukaryota > Metazoa > Chordata > Aves > Passeriformes > Melanocharitidae > Melanocharis > Melanocharis versteri. The sequence goes on from VZTG01006037.1 coordinate 121,000, forward strand.
CCTGGATCCTACCAGCCCATTGTGACTAAGTCCACCAAGGTCTATGTTACCGGGTCAGTAGCACAAAACCAGTTCCTCAGTTGTTCTTCCCCCCCATGGCTCTTTTCAGCATCAAAACCCACTGAAGGCAGACTGTGAAACGCAGTGCAGCAGGAGGTATGGAAAGAAACATGTCTTAACTGTTTCCTCTGGTCGGTTTTGCCACTGCACCCAGCCTGCCCCATTCCCCTCTCCATCTTTAAATAAACTCTCCAGAGGTGTTCTGCTACACAGTAATGAACTCAAATGAAATGAAATGAAATGCTGCTGAATGGAGCTGCATAAATGCCTTGTCATATTTTGTTATAATCACCTAGTGCAACTTCATCGTCTGTGTCATCTGTCTCTCCAGCTTACTCGTGGAGCAGCACGCACCGTGGTGACTGGGCAGAAAAGGAAGAGAAATGCAAGTTCATGTGAGTTGGAATAAATAATTCAGAGGCACTGGTTGTTGTTCTGATACACAGAGCTGCCCAAGCTGCCAGGGCATACTAGTCCAGCACGCACAGAAATCACGCTCTCCCAAGGAAAAGCAAAACATGGAGGAAACTGAGCGAACCCTCCATCCTGCTAACTTTGCAGCTCATTGAGCAGGTGGAAACTCAGCAGTGTGGCCGTGTGGAGGGGTGCAGTGAGGCTGCAGAGTGTGGGAGCAGTACCTGCACACTGGCACCTGCGATGGCACTACTGTGCTCCATTGTGAAACTGATTGAAGTGCTTCAGTTTGAAAGCCATTTCTGAAAAATAGCTCAAGAGAAAAAGGGTAGGAGAAAAACCCCAAAACACATAAGAAGCGGTATATTGTGCACAGCCCTTCCACAGAGCAGAGGCAAGAGTGAAAAGGAGCTTCATATGATTAGTTTTAATGTTGTGGTAGGCTTGGATTTCCTGCCCAGCTGCCACCTCACAAGGAACCTTACTTCCTTGTGCTCTGCTTGGAAGGGGTTTTGCTCTGGCAACACATCTGGAAAGATGCAGTTTTGGAGGCAAACACAAACCCATGTGTGACTGCTCCACTGAGCACCAAGCAGAGCTGTGGTTTCTGTGTGGCGGCACATCGAACCCTTAGTCTTCCAATTTCTTGCTGTATCAGTGTCTTAAAAATTCTCCTGAACAGTGAAGTGTTTCTTACCCTGATAATTTTGTCTCAAATTAAAAGGAAGTCAGTGCAGTGCAAGAGTGTGAGGATGAGGCATGTTCAGGAACTCCTGTAAAATGTGCCAGGAGATCTGCAAGGTGTTTGCAGACCAGGTCCTGCCTGGCTTGCCTGTCCTGCCCCTCCATTCCTTCACACCCAGGCACACTCAGGAGAGGTCTCAGGTGGGGTCTGGAGGTGTTGGGGACAGCTAGAGCCACCCCTCCTGTGATGGGCTCGGGGTTCAGCCCAGCAGAGCAGTCAGTGGGTCGGGGGTGTTGTGTCTCTGTGGCTCACAGCTGTCCCAAATCCTGCTGACTGCTCACCTTTCCTTTCAGGCAGGAATAACTGCAGCTGTGCAGCTGCACCTGCCTTGCAGAATGAAATGTATCTTTGCACAAGCTGAAGGGCTATGAATTGCCATGGTTTATGACTGGGGGCGGGATTGATTTATCACAAAGAACAGAGTTAATGTGATTATTTGTGTTAACAGATCTGAGGTCTAAGGGACCAGTGATATATTTGGGCATCTGAGTCACATCCCTCCAGCACTGCTGGTGCTTGTGGGCACACTGATGGTCCTCAAATACTTGTTTAGAGCCACTGTAATATAATAACTCCCCCCAGGGGCTGCCTGGGCCCAGTGTAACCACGTGTACTCCTCTGATGTGACTGCAGAAAGGTCTTTAAGATCCAAATGCCATTTCTCCTTCAATAGTTATCACTCTCTCACTGAGCACTTCCCTCGACAAGGCACCCTGTGAGCCCAGAGCTCTGTCCAGGAGCCAAGGGCCACTGACAGCCAGAAGGAGATGGGCTGTGTCTGCCTCCCCTGCCAGTGCTCTGTGCTTGGCTTGGAGACAACACCTGGGCCTTTTCCTGGGGACATTGGGCACCTGAACAGCACAGCCCCACACGGCACCAGCCCAGCTCTCCCAGGCAAGGCAGCCCTGCACTCACCTGCTCTCTCCTTCCACGGCATTAATGAGACCACAAGCAGCTCCCACTTCTGGGAAGAGCTCTTTTAGAGCCAGCTCGGGTATCTCTCACTGCTTGGCATTTGCCAGATGGGAAACATCCACTCTGCTTGCACAGCTAAGTAATGTCTCACGGCAGAATTGCAGGCTCTCAGTTCTTACTGGAAATAACCTTCTCATCTCATCTGCCCATGGTCTTGTCCCTTCACACAGGAAAAGGCATTATTTTGAAGTCAGGGTGATGATGGGGAAGATATCTGCTGTCAATTTTACACGCAGTACTTCAGCAAATGTCCACATTTGCCATTCTGAATTCAAAAGATGAAGAGAGGGGCATGAGGACAGAATAGGAACACGAATTAATGAATGTGTTTGTAAAATAATCTCCTGTATGCATAACTCACTTTTAGTACCTGATTTTCAGTCGAGTCACAGAGAGGCTATGTTAGTTTACACTTCTGCAACCCCTGAAATTCCTTTGCAATCAGTTAGAGACAGGACTTTCTGTTAAATATATATGGTACTTCTCCAGGTTCATTTAAAGAGAGTGATAATATATCATTGCTCCCAGTGGGGACATAGCTGCCTCATAGCTTATGTCTGCTGTCAGGCATTAAAGCTGGGCTTGAATGGTGGCAATCGATAGTGGAAATGCAGCAGCTGAAACTGTGAAGTGCAGCTCTAATGTTCCTTATGCAAACCCCACCTCTCATAAGAGAGAGCACACCTGCTCAAACAAGCAAAGAAACAGGCCTGATTACTCTCTTTCCTAAATAATTCCCAATATTGCGTCTATTTTTTGTGGTTTGTGTATCTTATAGGGAAAAAAAAAGAGAGAGTTGCCGAATCTGCAGAAGGTAGTAGCAGCCAAAATTAAGAGAAGAGCACCTCTCTTCTTGGGACAAATGTCTGTTGCTCACACACTCGAGGACAGATGAGCTATCCTGGGCTATCTCCAAGCCTATCCAGGACACAGCTCACTGGGTTCTGCCCCTCTCATCTGCTTAGTGCCTTCCAGTTCCTATCTTGATGCCGACACAGCAGGTACATGCCCCTGACTCAGCTCTGGGCAGAGCTAGTGCATGGCTGTTACATTCTCCTGTGTGGCTCCAAGCACCCCCACGCTGCACCCTGCATTACCAGCCACTAACCAGCCCCTCAGCCTGAGGCTGGACCTGACTGCCCAAGATCCTGCTGCTCACACCAGCTTAACTGGAGCTGCATGTCCTCAGGAGAGCCAGTGGCTGGACCCGGAACGTGCTCATGCTGAAAACCAATTCATCTGCTCTGAACACGCAGATGACACGTGGAGGGAGACCACTGTTATGACAGGCAGGCCCTGAGGGTCTGGGATCACCATCTTATTGCCTCTGTGAGCTGGAGCAATTGCAGTACTGACCTCCTTCTGCCTCTGTCACACACAGAAAAGTGGATTAGAAGGAGGAAAAAACGCCTTAGTTTTCTTATTTCTTTCTGCAGGGCAGCCCTGACCTTCGTGGCACACCTGGCCATGGCTGTGCCTGGCAAGGTTCACCCTTCCCAGCTGGAGCTGGTCCCAGCACAGGGAACTGACTGCTCAGCAAGGCTGGGCACAGCAACAGCCCAGGTGAGGGCATTAGCAGCCATTAGCAAGGTTATAAATTAGGAAAGAGGGGCATTGGGGAGGTCTGGGTGCTCTGAAGGTGACTAGGTGGGGGCTGCAGTCAGAGGAAGGTCAGCGATGGATGGGGAAGTAAGTGAGCCTTTATGTGGTACTGGTGTGAATCTATGCACACTGTAAAAAGCAGCTGAGCCACCAGTCTGGCCCCTGAACTTCAGGCAGAGCCTGTGGTCATAAAGGGGATGGATCTTGAGCTGTGAAATGGTGGAAAAGGTGAACTCTCATTGTGGTGGAAGTGTATGCTTGCCTTTCTCACTTCTCCATTTCCTCTTATCTAGAGATTACAGCAAAGCTTCGAGCAATCTTGTGAGCTGAGTGAGATGAAAGGCCAGGGTTTGCTTGTGCATGCCAGGAGCTGGGGTGCCTAGAGAGCCTGAGGCAATGTTCTGGGAATTTGAAGCAGCAACTGTCCTGCTGCCTGCTCTTTCCCTAGGAAAGGATCAAGGAAACAAAACAAGAAGTTGGTGTGACTGCCTTCCAGATGTGCTTTCTGGAGGAGTCTGGTTTGGGGAGAGCTGAGCAGGAGAGATTTGTTTGATCTTGAGGGCAAGAAGCCTTGGAAAGCCTGCTGGGCTGGAGTTGTCTGAAGCTGTTGGTTCCCTGTGTGCTAACACTGCTCAGCCTGCAGACTTCCTTCTGTGGGGAATTGTGAGGTCAGACTGGAAAGAAAGGGCACATCCTAGCACACAGATAGCTTTGTTTGCTACTATCACTAGTAAGCTGGACATTAGCAGGTGCTTATAAGTGGTTGTAAATCCTTGTGAGGTGTCAGGGAGAGGAGGTGAGGTGTTCTCTTGCCTCATGTTTCAATTTGCTGGGAAGGTGCATTATTTTACAGTGTGAGTTGAGGGAGCCTGCAAACTGTTGTGGTCCATGTGCTTTGTGTTTGTGCTCCAGGGGCTCACTCAATGCAGTCTGGGTGCAGGTGTGTCTGTGAGCCCTGTTCCTGCTCTGGATGGGTGCCTGGGCTGAGGGGCTGTTTGCCTTGCAGGGTGCCTGCTGTGAAGCCCAGAGTTTGCCCAGCTGGGCCCTAAGCTCTCTTGATCAAGTAAATTCAGTAGCTTGGTTATTTCCTTACTTGAGGCAGGTGTTGCCTGCAGGCTGACTTTGGGTTACCCCTACCTGAAATGCTCGCAGGAATCACTTCGCTGACCCAAGCAATGTGAGAGTCCTCAGCAGAGCACAGGTGTACTTTTTAATGGTAATGCACAAGCGTCCCAGGCTGTATTATCAGAGCCCTTACTCACTCCTTGAAGTCTTCAGACTTTTAAAAGCAGAAACTGTGCAATGCAGCCTGATTTTGGCTTGTTGTGTTTTAAAGGCTGTAATTCCTCACTGTGCTAAACTACCTCATTTCTCTCCCTTTCTTAAAGAAAGAAAAGAATGGCCTGGGAAAGCAAAGTCCTGTTCTGAAGAAGTGTTGTTTAGACCACAATTCCTATCCCATTGTTACAGCTCTCCTTGCCTGTGAAGACAGCTAAGGGATCTGGTTATATTGTCTATCTCAGCTGATCCTAGACGTGGAGATGAGAGCAGCTGCTGTCTCATTTCTTAGTGAAGCTCTCCTGTGACTTATCTTGAGGGTGTGGAGCCAAGGGAGAGCTTCCCTGTGGGTGACTTGTTAAAAATGCAAACCAGACTCCAAAGAAGCAAATCCACCTGGAGAGGCTCATTCTGTCGGCCCTGAAGAAGGAATTTCAGGCAGGTCTCTCAGCCACGTGGTAAGTTCATTGTTGTTGCTGTCTGCATAGCCTGAGTAGTACATCAGTGGAAATGGGCAGAAGTCAGAGTTCTCAATTTCAGAATTTTAATGATAGAGTATGAAAAGAAAAGTCACCACCTTCTTTTGCCTCTGCTCTCCCTCCTATGAGACTCTATCAACTGCCTTTACCAACCATTTTCCATTACAGGTGGTAGAATGGGAGTTTCTCTCTTCTGTATTCCAACCTCTGGTTGAATGTGAAAACCGACTAGGAAGGGTGTTTCTTTATCTACTTTTGTTTCACCTGGTGGGTATAAATGCATGATGAACACTCTCACCATAAATGTGCTCCCTTCTTGGTGTCCGACTCAGCCAGCTGCTGTTCCTGTTTCCTGTCCCTGATGCTTAGTGAATGAGGGCTGTTGATTTCTGTGTGGAGATGAGCTAAATCAGCAGCGATGCTCCAGATCTTGTGCATTTTTGTAACTGCTGGAGGATGTGGTTATCCTGGGTAAAAAGTCATTATCCCTTGTGGGACATAAGGTTGTTTCATGTAGCCATTTTTATTCTTGAAATTATAGTATCCTTTTATCTTTGAGATTTTTAACAATGCAGGGAGATAGTATTGCATGACCTTGCTTTTGGCAGTGAATATGAACTGAAGGCAGCCAGCAATGTTTTCATTTGTTCTCAGCTCAACTTCTTCCTTCCCAGTCCTCTTTTTCCTATTTGCCCTTGTAATTGGAGATAAGATGGACCCACACAGTTACGCAGCATCAGAAATGTAATCTAGACATCTCTTCCATGAAGCACGTTTCTAATGTGCCCTTCAAACACAAGTGAGATGCAGTCTACAGTCTGTTTTCTGTGAGCTGCTGGGAAAAAATCTGAGCTGCAGCTATTGAGGGATACATGTTTGAGGGACACCTGGAGGTGTCTGATGTTCTCACAAAAACAGCACAATGCTTCACTGAAAAGCAGTTTTGCTCAAGGACAGCTTTATCCTCTTCCTAAAAGGAGATCCAACTCTTCATAGGAGGGCAGGCAGGGGCCACTAAGGACTTTGATAAGGTGATGAAAGCCTCTAAGTGTTTCATTTTTTGAGCAGAACAGGAGTTCAGGCTGTGCAGATCATCAGAAGAGATTTTAAAATACCCTCTCATGCTGTCTGTGAACAATGGAGGACTAGGTGAAAGATCAGGTTCATTTTCTGTCTTTGTGCCCTATCCAGGCCATTTTTTTATTGAACAAAACCCTGCTTGCTGTGCGATGAGAGCTAAGCAAGTTCAGATTCCCAAAGCTGGATCTTTTTTTCAGACCATCACTGAGCTCCTGCCTTCTGTTCCAGAATGAGAATCTTGTAGAATCATGGGGAGGAAAGGCTTGGCTGAGGGGAAGCCAGACTGGGGGTGAGCAATTACATGCAAGTGATAAGCAAGAAATTTTGACAATTGTGATATTGAAATCCTCCAAGTATAAGACAATTCTTTTTTCCAGAACTTGTCCCTATCCTCAAGATTTTTCTCTTGGGAGGTTTCATGGCTGCCTACAAGCACATATGCTATTTGGCAAGGCTAAGGCCAAGGAAATGGAAAGCCCAGAGGAGGGTATCCAGACCAGAAAAAGCTATTTGGACAGTGCCATTGCTTTGAGACAGATGAAGCTGCATGTAGCTGCTCCTAACAGATGGGTTAAGAACTTGAGACTTTATTAAAAACCCAGAGGTGTAGATTTTGAAGGCTGTAAATACACAGTGAATTGTTCAGATAAGTGATTGCTCTGAAATCTTGGATCTGCTGGTTCTGGGGGTTCTTGGAAACACAGCAATTATGCAAACACTATTGCATTTGAGTGAAATTGTGAGTATGTTCCTTAGCTTCCCCCTCTGCACAAGTCTCTGGGGTGTTTGAATCCTTTAAGTGGTGAAAATGAGATGTAATGCTCTGGAATGCCCTGGCTGAGTGGTCAGTGAAATCCTGTGTTGTGAGGCCCAGTAATGCTGGGTTATCCAGATTAGATACTGCATCTGATTATCCTGCTGATAATCCTACCCTCAGTAATTTAATCAGGATGGGGATTGCAAGGCCAGGATCAGGCAGAAATGATGGGTGATTGCCCCCCTGTGCATCTGTAGCACTTGGAAGTCCTTGTTTGTGGCAATATCTGTAATGCATTTAAATAAATAAATGTGTGTGATTGTGCTCTGTTGTCACTGGCATTGCAGTGGGAGTCTCCTGGTGTTTCTCACTGTTTGTGAGTGAGCAGTTTGTTGTCAAGTAGATGGGGGGCTACATCCTGCATTTGCTTTCTTTGAATTCTCACAAAGTGTGTGTGAGAGAACTGTTATGCGATGCCAACTTAAACGAATTGGGATGGTAAAGAGTATGATCCAGTCCAGTAAGAGGAACAGATGGTTTCAGCTGAGGCAGGACTCCTTGCCTACTGCTACAGGAGAGCTGGGTGAAGTGATCCATGTCCTGATCCCATCTCTGGCAAAGGCTCTCCCACTGTGGGTTGGGAAAGAAGCTGCCTGCGCACATGTTGGTAGTATAGCCTGAAAGGGGGGCTGTGTGCTTGTTACGGAATTTGGTCCAAAAGGCACGGACTTAGATTCTGACACCTGGAGCACCAGGCCCTACAGAGGAACTGATGCCTAGCTTATTTAGCTCTCCCAACCAGAAATGAATTATTGTGAGAGCCACCTAAACATGTGCACGTGGGAATAAGAACTGCAAAAGGGAAAATAAACAGGCGACTTTCTCCACGTACTGAATGAACCCGGCTCTAGTAGCTAAGCAGAGTCTTACTCAGGGATAATTGTACCTTAGCATTTGGGATAATGGGTGCGCTTGNCGGGCTGCCCCCGGGCCGGGCCGCTCCGCTGTGCCTGAGGACGGAGGCTCCGCAGCGGTGGAAAGCGCAGGGGGGATAGGAGTGGGGGAAAAAAAAAAAANGCGATGCCAACTTAAACGAATTGGGATGGTAAAGAGTATGATCCAGTCCAGTAAGAGGAACAGATGGTTTCAGCTGAGGCAGGACTCCTTGCCTACTGCTACAGGAGAGCTGGGTGAAGTGATCCATGTCCTGATCCCATCTCTGGCAAAGGCTCTCCCACTGTGGGTTGGGAAAGAAGCTGCCTGCGCACATGTTGGTAGTATAGCCTGAAAGGGGGGCTGTGTGCTTGTTATGGAATTGGGTCCAAAAGGCACGGACTTAGATTCTGACACCTGTAGCACCAGGCCCTACAGAGGAACTGATGCCTAGCTTATTTAGCTCTCCCAACCAGAAATGAATTATTGTGAGAGCCACCTAAACATGTGTACGTGGGAATAAGAACTGCAAAAGGGAAAATAAACAGGCGACTTTCTCCACGTACTGAATGAACCCGGCTCTAGTAGCTAAGCAGAGTCTTACTCAGGGATAATTGTACCTTAGCATTTGGGATAATGGGTGCGCTTGGAGCAGCTCCACGCCCAGCTGAGAGTCACAATCTACACTGGGCTTTTACCACGGTGCCTATACGCGATTTATCGGAAAGGCTTTTGAGAGAGGCCAATACGCATTTACAGCACTGGGAAAAGGTATCAGCCCCGTGTCCTGCGGAGCCCCGCGGCCTCTGGAGGGCTGTTGAAGCGAGGCCCGGGAATTCCCGATCCCGCCGGGAGAGGGCGGCGGCGCGCAGAGCCTCGGGAGCGCGCCGCTCCCCGCGGGGGCCGCTGCGGGCTCCCCCCACCCGGGGCCGGGCTTTCTNAACGGGGGAGAGTGCTTGGCTGGAGCTCGCAGCCGGGAATCCGCCTCGGGAAGGACCCTGCACGCACTGGCCCCGGGAGCTTCAGTTCAGCATCGCTCCTACCCCCGGCTGGCACCTTAGAGGTGGAGCTCTGACCCCTGTACTGAGGATGTTGTGTTGTTGCTGACATATTCGCCGTGTGGGAAATCTTCAGGATCAAGTATTGTTTACAGGAAATGCTTTTAGTTTGGAGCCCTTTGACGGTGCTTTCTTCATGCTGACAGGAAAACATCTTCCCCAGGAAAACAATTCCACTGCTTTTCCCACTTGCTGGCTTTTTTTTTCCTGTCCCCACTTGGCTGCACATCCCATCACTTGGTATTTCTAGTGCTCTCAGCCTTGACGTTGCATCTTCTTGTTTCCTTTCTGTCGGTCCTCTTGTTTGCTGCAGCTGATTTCCTCTCATCCTGAACCTCTTGCCTTCTCCACTGCAGTGTAGCACTTGTTGATTCCCAGTCCTTGTTCACTCTAACCTGGGCTTCTGCTCCTGTTACTTGGAGGGTCTCAAACCGTATTGCCATGCTGACTGTGCTAAACTTTTTCAGTTTTGCCACCTTGCTGACTAAATAGTTTTCCTTCTCTAGATTTCTTGTTGGCATGGGATTCCTGCCACAACTGGCTTCCTGCCACCTTGAGTCAGTCCAAACCTTCCTTCCCTGCCTTCATTTCTTTTTCTGACCAAAATCTCTTCTACTTCTTCTGTGTTTAAAAAGAAATGCAAGATGATATGCTCTCCTTTCTTGTCCTTTCCTCTTGGATGTGAGCACTAGCACCTTCTCCCATCTTCCAGACTCCCTATATCTATTCCTATCCATGCTGTTATTCCTTCCCTTCAGCCCACCTTCTCTTCTGGCAGCTCTTCCTTAAAAAACAAACTTGCAATTCAAGCCCCCACGTGTTTCTCTAAATACTGCACCTTGACTTGCAAAGTGCCTTCATCAGTCAGCCCTTCTTTCCTCTCATGTCCTTACTCTTATCACTTGGGATGTTACTTCTGTTCTTCCCTTCCCTCCCGAGACTGTTAGCCACAAAGTTCCTTGGAGGATGCTGTTCTTCCCTTTGGCCTTTTCCAATCTAAATTTGTTCAAGTGTCCTATATCACTCTGTCCTTGGGCTCTTTCTCTCCTCCCTTTACATCTTATTTGACTGATCTAATCCAAGCAGTAAATTGCCTTTGTGGTTGCCTTGTCCCCTCTCCTCAGTCTGAGAACAGGAGGAGAGAGGAAGATCTGGAAGACCTCTGTGCAGATCCAGGCACTTGCTTCAATCAGAGCTTTTCAGTGTCCCCTCACCTTCAGTCCGTTCCTGCTTTTCCAGTGACAACTGACATTGCTGTAAGGTCCTCAATGTGCATGTCACTTAACTTGAATGTGGCACTGGATTCTCAGGTCACAGCTATTTTAATGCATACTGTGTAAAGTTCCTTCTCCCACACCACACAAACCTCCACTGGCATCTTTTTCTTTTACTGACACAGTTTTTCCTCCTTGATGAGAGTGATCCCAGGCTTCTTCTGTCTATGCTGAGTGTTGATTTCAAGGTGATCCTTTCCCTAGCCCAGAAAAAAATGTCTCTTGGAGTTGGTGTTCCTACAAACCTGACCCCTAATTCAGCAAATACTGTAAACATGTTCAAGGGGTTGCCGTTTTCTTTTTGTCACCATTCAGTATCTGTGCAGCTGGTCCTCTGACGAGAGAGGAATGTCCTCTTAGCACTGTTTGCTGAAGCTGCTGCTTGGTTCTGATATTTAAGTTTTAAAGGGTAACCACTTCAACTAAGAAACAGAAATACACTTTTTCCTCATCAGTCAGCTAAGAGATGCTGGGCAGAAAAGGCTAATTTTAGGTGCAGTAGGAAATGAGATTCTAGGAAAGGGCAATAGTGATTCCATTCTGACCCTCCTGGAGCCAAAGGAGATCAGCTTTGGGCATGGCTGGGATGGGCAGTGGCAGGACTGTGCTCCTGGACAGCCCCTTAGCTGGCTAAGCTGTTCTGGCCAGCTCTGGTCTGCACAGCAGGTGTGGGTAGCGCTGACAGCCAAAAAGCTCTGCTGTTCCAGGGCTTCTGGGCCACAGCAGGATCTTCAGAGGCAAGGGTGGAAGATGGGCAGAGAAACAGGAGCCTTTCTGATCTCACCTAGGTGTTGAGTGCTTTCAGGATTTGGTTCTTGAAAATGCCTCTCAAACCCAGCTTGGGCATCTCTCCTTGATGGGAAAATCAGCCTCTCATACTTAACATGTGTTAAACTCTGTAGAATAAAGGAAGAACCTTCCCAGGAGCATGTGGCTCTTCCAACTCAGGGCTACGCTTGCTGCAGTCTGTTTGAACATCTGACAGGCAGCAGGTTACAAATGCTGCCCATGATCTCAGTCTTGCTTCATCGTTTGCTGAAAGGTCTGCAACAGAGCTGAGATGGGGAACTGCTGTAGAATGAACAGGATTGAAGTAACTTGCTGGCTACGCTGAGTGCAATTCCAGATTCTTTCTTGAGTCTCCACTATTTTCTACATTTATATTTAACTTTGAAAAGGCTGCTGCAATGTTTAGAAAGAAGGAGAGTTGTACTCACTTGCTCCTTCTAAGCAGTCGTGCTTTGCAAGGCTTGGGTTAAAGGCATGAGGTTTGGTTGTGCAGATGGGTGAGGCAGCTGAACTCCCCAGTGAGGCGCTTCACTCCTAAGGACTCTTCTTGCTATTTCAGGTCATAGTGAAAGAGTTCAGTCAGGAATGCCCTCTGCTTTTGTCATTTTCCCTTCTTCACTCCTCTTCCCCTTGTTTCCTATTGCACATCTCACTTTTATTTGAATTTCATTTCTCACTATTTTTCATGACACAGGCCAAGAGGAGTTTTAAGCTCTGAACTGGTCCAGCCAAAAGGCTGTCAGTGGTGCTGGTATCAAGCAGTGCTTATCTGTCTCTTGTATTTGAACAAACTGAGTTTCAGCCTGAAATATCACAGACATCCAAGTCCCTGAGGCATGGAAAAGCTGCACTATGAATACACTGATGATAATAGTCCTGGCTCTGCGGGTTTTATTGCATTTGTTATTTTCTAACATTCTGGAAAACACAGCATTAAAATGAACAGGGTAAACACAGACAAATGGAAAAAGATGTTGGAGCTGGGTAGGAGATGGCTCTTTGTGCTCAAGGCTCCACTGTCCCCTACCTCGGGGTCACTGGAGCAGTCTGACGCATGCTTAGGATTTTGGGGGGATTGTCAGCTGGCACTGAAGAGCCACCTTAGGGGGTATCTCAGGACTGTGGTGTCTGAGAGCAGAGATCCGTGTTCTAGAAATGGCTCTTAAGGGGTAGGAATAAGGCAAAGAAATTGCTTTCTGGGCCTTGGCAGAGGTCAGCTTGCCATGATTTCTTGAAATAGCAGATAAACAATGTGAATGCTACTCAGCCCTGATGGCTGTAGATTAGCGATGAGCTAATAGATTTTTTTTTTATTGTAGGAAATAGACATAGGCAAAAAGGATTTTAAGATGAATAGTCTATTCTCTGCAAGCATTCAAGCACCTGGCTCTTAGGCGGGCTGAGCTGTCAGCAGGAAGCTCTTTCCTGCCTCTGCCCTGTAAAGTTTTTTTACCTTGCGTAAATTCCAAATGCATGTAATTACCTTTTCTAATCAAGTCAAAAAGGGACTAGAGCTTAAGGAGCTCCATTCAGCAGCTAATTTTCATGTTTGATCTACTTACATGAAATTCTTAAGCTTCTATAATGGTAAAACAACCTGACTTCAGACACCTTCCTTCCTGTCCCCAACTAGTTGAGCTGACAAAGCTATACTGAGTAACTAGAAGCCTGCAGTGGGGCTCAGAGGGTCTGAGAGTTAGCCCTGAAAACACAAAGCATTTTGCTGCAAGGACTGAGAACAACTTCCACCTTCCATAGATTTTGGTGAGCTTGGGGTGCTTAGTATCTCATAGAAAACTAAAACTGGGAGTTGAGCTGTCTGTGTCAGATCTAACTACCATTAAAATCAACATCCATACTCTTGTTAGTGTAAATGGGTATGTATGGATGTTTATGAAGAATAGTAGCAGAAGAAAGCTGGTGCTCAGAAGGAACTTCTTCTGTGTCAGTAACAGGATGGTTCCCCCATTTATGATTATCTTCCATAGTGATTTTTGACTTACTAGCAAGTAATTTCAAAACCTCTCCCTTGTTTTGGTACTTTTGTGACATTTGTGCTTTTTCATTTGTTAATATAATACTGACCGATTAATCTCAACAACATTTAATCAATAATTTTATGTAATTAAACTCTGAGCTAGCTCAAAGGTTGTGGCTTACTTTGGTCTTTATTTCACACATCAGCTCCTAATGCACTTCCTCAGCTTCTAGCAGCTACTTGGGTGATGTAAGGAGGTGACATCAGCTGATGATGTAGTAATCATTTGTGTTTTGTTTGTAATCAGAAGCTATGTGTACATCATTCTCAGGGTGATGGATTACACCTTGTAGAAAATTTTTTGTATTTTATTCTACCTGTATTATTAAAAACTTCTGGTCTCTGTTTACTCCTCTTTCTCCCCACTGTGTTCTTTGCTTTCTCAGTAGTGTTAGAGGTCCTTCCTGCTGCTGCTGTGTCATGGCCTACTTTCTTGGAACCTGCTGCTCTGGCTTGTGCTTATCTGAGCACAGCTCATGGCACGTGGACATCTTCTGAGCATGGTGTGGTACAGAGCTGTGTTCTTTTTCTGTCCTTAAGGAATCTGTTCTGCTGGCTAATGATGGCAGCTAGCTAGCAATGCCCATTGGTGGTTTTGGGTAGATGCTTCAGAGTTCAGAAAAGGACTTTCAGAAGCACTTGGCTGAGTCTTGCTCCCCATTGCAGCTGGCTTTGAGGTTAGACCCACACTGAACATCAAGGTTAGTAGTTACTTCTCCCCCTTGGCCAGAACTCAGTGTAGTTCCTTTTTGATTGAGCTGTTCATTGTCTTTGAAAAACATTGTCTTTAAACTTTGTGTAGGACAAAGGCTATTCTGTTGCCTGCAGTGAGAGCAGCTCTGTCTCTGGCTGGGAACTCTTACCTGGGTGCTGAAGTTTGCTTCTGGGCAGTTTGGGAACAGGCTGAGAAATTGGCATCTCAATTTTCACTCTCTTGATATGAAAGTAAAGCTGGCTCGTGGCTGGCTTTGTGCAGAGCTTGGTATAGAATCCAGTAGGTCCTCTAGCCCTTGAAATTGTGCCTTTTTGCCTTTGTTTTCATTTTGGGTGGTCATCACCAGAAACTGGCACTGGACAGGTGATATCCCACCACTGGCAGTCTGCTCCCTCCTGGCACTTCCAGCCTCGTAGCAAAAGCGCCCCATGTAGGCATGGCAGCATGTGTGGCTATGTGCACAACCTTGCAGGCTGGCTGGTGTCTCTGCCCTCGTGAATGGAGGTTCCCTCCTAGAGAAGAGAAGGAGGCTCTGTGCCAGGGTAGCAGATGGGCAGGAGCAGCAGCAGCTGGGAGACCATGTATGATCATCATGTGGGCTTACAGTCTGCAGCAATGCCAAAACGGCCACTGGGCTTTATCCTGCCTGTGGTCAGGGCTGTTTCTAAGCCAGCAGCTTATGGAAAGGCAGCGGGGCAGGCAGTGGGCTCTGCCCAGCATCCACCATCATCTTGGGAAGCAGCAGGTTCCTCCACGGCTGAAGGCCCACGAAACATTTCTCTCTCTGTCTGGAGCACCCTGCGAGAGCAGCCAAGCTGAGCCCTTGCTGTTCCCTCTCACCTGTACAGGCTGAGCTCTTTGTCAAGCAGAGCCTTGCCTGCACCAGTAGGACCTGGCACACTGTCCTGCCACCCCTGGGACGAGGGGGCAGCTCTCTGCTGTTCAGAGTGAGTCAGTCTGGTGCAGTGGGCAGGTCTTCAGCAGCATAAGCTGAGCAAAAGCCCTGCTGATCAAACAACAATGCAGGTGGCCATGAAGAAGCCCTGTGTTTGCAGCCCCACAGGAATCACTCAGGACTCTCACATCAAGAGGGAATAACTCTGCTTTTCCCAAACAGCCATCTCCTTGCCAGGGGCCAAGGATATGCTGAGACGTTTTGGGAGAGCAGGGTCTGCACAGGGTGGTTTGTGCTTGGATTGAGCCACCTTCTTATTTGTACCGTGATTCCAGCTTACTCCCAAAGCTTGAATATGCGAAGGAAGCAACCCTGGCAACCCTGCGGACTTGATTCAGCAGAGATGCTTCAAAGGTTCTTCTTCCCTCTTGGCTAAAGGGTGTGAATAGGAAGGATTCCAGGCTCAGCACATCTGCACCTCCTGAGTGCTGCAATGTTTTCTCTTGCTGTGGTGTGGGGAAGAACTTGATGCACTGCTGAGATGCCATTAGTGAGTGTGGTGTTATTTGATGCTTGATACTTGCAGAGCCAGAATAGGCTCAGACTTTTCCTGAGGGACTAAAGGAGAAACAGTGATCTAACTTGAGCTGGTCCAGCTTGCTTGATACTTTAATGCAGGATGTACTTTAATGTAAAATAGAGCACAGGCAATATTATATTTCTTTCTACTGATAAGTAATTTGAAAGATGACCTGTAAATGGCAAGGGAGGGAAAATATTCACTGGATTTGTTCCCTTGAATTTGCTTCTTTGCGTTGAGGAGAGAAGCCTTGAAGGAGCAAAGGGAGGGACTTCTCTCTTCAAGTTGGCTTTTTAAGAACGTGAATCTTAAGGCCTTGTGATGTTTTCATGATTTGGAAGAGAAATTGTGATGTCCCAGATGTGACCCAGAGAAAGCTCTGATAAACTGTGATTGAAAATTGAATGTGCAGATTAGTGGGTTTGGGTGTTTTGTTTGAACTATGTTTCTACCCTTTGTCACCTCAAAGGAAGGAATGCTTCACATCTTAAAAGCAAAACAAAAAAATAACAGAAATGTTAATTTTGGCTTGCTCTCCAAGAGCGAGACCTCTGAACAGCTAATTCATGTTCCCCTCCATTGACAGGACCTCCACAAAAAAACCAAACCTCAATCTACCTTTGCCAGTGGGGGAGCATATTATGGCTGATCCTGGAAAAATACATTTCCTATATTTGGGAAACTTGGTCTTCATGTATTCTCATGGCAGTGGGGCTCAGCCAGATGCCTTCAGCTAGGAGCAGTTTCCCAGCTTTTTCTGTGAAGATGAGTTATTGAGGGCTGTTAGCTTTCCAGGGAGTGCCGAGCTTTGAAATGAGGCTCTTACTTCATTGGTCCAGTGCCCGCTATGACAAATGATGCCTCAGATTGTGTTCTTCGTAAACAGCCTGGCTGTACCTTACAAGTTACGGTGTTTCTTTACCTTCTCTTCTTTCAGTTGAAGGCTGTTCTCAAACTTGGATGCCAGGAACTTTAATGTCCTCTGAGATTTTGCCTGATTTTAATCTGTGGGAGTTGATAACTTGAGTCCAAGAGTTATAAAAAACTGGCTGAGGAGTTGTGGAGCACTCTTGTGTATATTCTGATTGTGTTTTGGAACATTAGTGAGGACTAATAGACCTTGAATGAGTCATTGTTTCATTGCTTTTCAGAAAAAGCACACAGACTGACCCTGGAAGTGTAGTTGAGTCAGTTTGGCATTGGTGGTGGGTAAAGACATAGCAACAGGGAAATAGAATCCCACATCAGTCAAAGAAAGAATTGATGATTTGACTAGGAGGTCAAAGTAAATGTGAAGGAATGTCTGTTGCTTCTTCAGTTTCTAATCTGCTTCATCAGATCTCTGTAGCACAGTTTGACTCATAGCTTGCCTACAGTACCTGACTACTCAGTCCTGAAATTAAAAAAAACCCTAATGTCATTCTTCACTATAGTGTAGGACCTAATAAATGGGTAGGAGCCAGTTAAAATGTGAATTTTACATGCTGGGTCTTCATCCTGGGCTGTTTCTAGTTGATTTTTTTTGCACTAATAGGCCATCTCTAACTTAAGTTCCCTGCCACCTTGTGGGGTGGCAGCTGAGATTGGAGCAGGTGTTATTTAGAACTGCCTGGACCGTGTGTTGAGGTAGAATGATGTGTGCAATGTTCACCTCCAAAACCAAATTCAGGGTCTGCCTTTGGGATGTGAATGCCCACAGGTACTGTCTACAGGATGGTAGCTCAGAATGAAGAGCATGAGAGACCATGCAACCACTGAGTGTTTTTCCAGTCCTACATAAGAAGGGCTGTAGGTAAGGAGGATATGAACACCAGGATGTATAAAGGGAACAGTAAGAGAGGAGTAACTGTTCCTGTATTTAGAAACTTGCATTGTGCCGGAACCATCTATACTTAATTTGTGCAGCTCCCAGCACAGTGGATGCCTTGAGCTGTTTTTTCAGTAGCACAAATCATAAAAATAAACACAGAACTGGGTTTTACCATCCCCATTGCACCAAAGATAAAAATCTGAAAAAAACTTAAGAGGTTATTCCAGTGTGGAGAAACTTTCTTAGAGGGATGAACTTTGTTCTCCAAAAAAAGTGACTTGATCCTGGTATGAATGTTTTATCAACTTCTTATTAGCAGGGGACTACTTATTTTATTAATGAGTTAGAGTATGAGTGAAATCCAGGAGTGAAATCCAGTGGCTGGATGCAGCGGCAGAAAAGCATAAAGTAGCCATGAGGTGGATGTTTTATGAATCAGCATAATTAATCTTGAAACAACATAGCCAGGGAAGGCCTGAACCTGAGACCGGGCATCTCTTGAGAGATCCTCTCCGAGCCTGCAGGTGTGCGGGCTCAGCCTGGCGCGCGGGATCCGGGGAGGCTGGGGGCGAGCGGAGCGATGTCCCTGGCCCGCCCGGCGCGGGAGCCGTGCTCGGGGGCTTGCGGGGCACCTGCGGGAGCGGCCGCGCTCCTGCAGCGGGGGGCCGTGCGCGGAGNTGCGCGTCTTCCCGCAACTTGCCGGCGCTCGCAAGGCTCCGCGATGGAAGGGAAAGGTGGGTCGGGCGCGGGGGGGCGGCGGCGAAAGGACCGCAGTGGCCGGGCTGGTGCGGGGCCGGGCGGCCGAGGCTGCCGCTGTGCTGGGGACATTGCAGCAGCGGCGGGGAGCGGGCGGGAGGCGCGTCCCTGCCGATCCGATCCCGCGGGGGGCTCGGCCCGCTGCGCAGGGAGTGAGGGGAAGGGTGGCTGGTTTTTTTTTTTAATTTATTTTCCTTTTGGGCGAGACAGATGTTAGTTGGTGATTTGTTTTCTTAATGCTAAGGATTTGCATAATAAATATGAGGTCTGTCCCGTGCTTTTTAGCCAGTCAGCAATGGAAAGGTTTTTAACAGATGAAAAGCATTTTATGATTAGAATGGGTTTTAAAAAAAAAAAAGTCTCATTTTTCTTTTTTCCTCAAACGAGATCAGGGCTGTAGAGCTCTGCCCTCGTTACATTGCATATTTAATACATTGGAACATCCTGATAGATTGGGAGAAATGCAGTGAGTATTGTGGTATTGAGCTGTCCACCCTAGAAAGAGACGATAATTAAATCTTGCCTGGCTAGCTTGTGTGTTTGCATACAGAGATATCTCATCCACGTATATCCCTTCAGTTTGAGCATATGCGTTTTGTTTCCATACATAGCTGTGTGGTCCTGCACACTTATTTACCTATCCACCTCTACAATTGCGTTGGAAATCCCACATTCAACTGGTACGTGAACTCAAAACCTGTACGTGTTAATTGCCAATGAAATACTGATGGTAAGTCAGTCCATGCAGAGGAAAGGCGAGTTGCCTTTCCCACCCAACGTAGCTGCCAGCTCTCCTGTATAACACAAACCTGGGAGCAGTTTAATTGATAGCGATCAAGGCAGTGGGACAGTATGGACTGTATTAATTCAAGGAAAATTATGATAGACTTGTATAACACAATACTACATACCTTCCAGGGAGACGAGCAAGCTATATTTAAACCTCAGGTTTATTTTTGTAACTATCTTGTCAATCAAGGCTATAGTTCTCCTGTGTGGGAATATCTGATTATATGCTGATTAAGGAAGGAAGCTATTTCAATCATAAGGAGGCAGTATGTCCTATAAAGTACAGTTTCTTGTGGGCAGTGATCATACCAGGGCTTGGGGACAGGTAAGTACCTCTTAAGAAAGCGTATCTGCCGAGACTTTACTTAAATTAAAGAGCCCACAGCTGTCATGTTAGCATTAAAGATATTTTTTTTTTACAATCCATGCTGTTTTCACAGTTAACCTGAGACGGGCCACCTTTGGCTTTTGAATGTCCTGTTGGTGCTTGTCTTGATGCGGAACAAATGGGCTGTGACTTTAGGATAACACACTGCGTGCCTTGTCATGCACTACACGAGCAGGCAAAATGCTCTCCGTGGAACTTCAGATGGAGCTCGTGTAGCTGGAGGAGTTGTGCAGGGAGCAGGAAGGAAACATCTGCAATAAAACAACAAGGGTCCAGGTAGCTGGTGGCAGAAGCACCTCCAGAAGGAGGGTCACCCAGCTCCTATCCTGTGCAAACAGTGACTGTTAGGGTGCAGTCGCTACCTGGATCGGCAGTGAGTGTCTGATGAGGCAGCTTTTAAGGCCGCTGGTACTTGTGTTTATTAGTTGCAAGATGGGCTCCACAGCAGTCCATGTTTCCAAGTGCTTGGCTTTGTTGGAAGGGATAGTGGGAATGAGGCAAGCCCAAGAGTCACTACTCGTTTTTATGCAAAAAAATTCTGAGCAGTTTGCTGTGACTAGAGATTTTCCTTCATGGGGTAGAGGTAGGGAACAAATCCTCTCTGGGTTTCCTCTGTCTGTGTAAAAAGAAGGGCTGTTGAGAGCAAACCCAGCAGAAATTAAGGCACCAAAATGGGACCAGTCCAAAGCAGGAATGATCTTAAAGGAAATACACAAGGAATTTTGGCATCTCAATGAAGAAATGAGAAGGCAAAGGAAGTCTTCTCACGGCAGGGATCCAGTTGTGTTGGCACTGAAGTACTTTTTGTAACTTGGATAGCCTTGGAGTGGCATGAGGAGGCCTGTGGTGCGCGGGTCTCACGGAGCAGTTTTCTGTCGGTGTACAGAGAGGCACAACACAGGCCATCTCCCCAGAGGGAAGGTGTGAGCCAGACTAAACTCTTCACATCTTCAGCTTTTGAGACTAATCCTAGATGGATTTGCAACTGCATTGCCTTACTAGGTACTGGTGTACATTTTGTTTTCATTACTTACCAGGCCTCTGCATTGCGAGTCCTCTGTTAGGAGACTGTTGCTTGCAGATGATGTTTCTCCAAACTCATCTCTTGCTTTTCAAGCGCTTCCTCCTGCAGCCTTTCTCCCACCTCTCCAGTCTTCTTTAGTGCAAATCGCAGAACATCTCCAACTCAGTGTTGTGCAGATACTGGGGAAGAGTGTGTGCTATATTAAGCAACATAAAGTCTGTTTAAGAAAACCTGCCGTCTGGTCCCTGCATTCAGCTATCCCTGATGACTGCTGTGGACATTTCTGCATAGGATTTGCCATCAGTAGAACTTGGTTGTCTGAAGATGGCTGGAGCTGATGCTTTGCAAAGCCTGCAGTCTGCTGTGAAAAATGGGCTAAAGAACCATCTCTGGCACTGCTCAGAGCAGCCATAACTGATTTCACTGGTTGGACTTGTTCATGAGAATGAGGGGAGAAAGATATATCCTAGTTTTTGTGCAGTGGGATGTGGGACTAGGGACTTTACAGTTAGGACTGTAGCAGTAAGAGTACAAGCCAAGAGGGTTCTGGTGAGGGTTGAGGAGGTGGTGCAGCCTGTGCCATCTTCCAGCAGACGGAGCTGGCTAGAGCCAAACATCGCTATCTCCTCACCATGCCTGAAAGATAAATAACACTCTATGGAGCTGCAATGTTACCAACACATCTTGGTGATCTAAAAGTAGCATTTGGCCTCAGCTAACTTACAGCTTCTCTGACTTACTCTGTTCTGCACATTGACTGTCTCCAAACCTTTTGCAGAAGTAAGGAGCTTAAAAGTTGCAGCTGTTCCCAAAGCTCATTAAGCAATGGGGGGATGGAGGGCACTGTGGGTGAGAGCTCTGTTTTGCATCTGGTACCTGATCCCTGTTCTCTGAATCTCGCCACTACAGCAGTTCCTGTAGGCTGCAGCAGTAAGCGATACCACACCAGGCATCCCGGGAGCTGGGCTTTGCCAAAGCTAACAATAGTTAATGTGGAGGTTAAAGAATACTTGGTCAGTTGCCAGATTCTTCAGTCACAGTTAGAAAGATGCTTAGCAGAGGAAGGAACGTCATGCAGTGATGTTCAGGCTCAGAGGCTGGAAAAGAAATCAGCCGAACAAGAGTCAAGCTGCACAGTGTGGAATGGATCCCTGGGCTGCTGGATGGAGCAGAGAGGGACTGCAGGCTAGCCTTGCTGCAGGGAGGACTCCCTTCCTCCGAAGGTGCTATGTCCTTTTCTGTACTCCTGAAAACACAGACATAATTTCCTCCCTCACTACTAGAAAGCACAGATTACTACTTTTATCTTGCCTGAGGTGGGGATTGGGGTCTTGATGTGTCAATGTTGTTGTGGGGGGCAGGGGCAGGCTGCCTGCCTGAACCTTCTTCAGGGGCCCAGCCAGGTTTTGGTGCTCTCTGCTATTCCTGGAGGTCAGTGCTGGGCACTGGTGGCTCTGGGGCAGTTTCACTGCCTGGGTGCAGGGCAGGCTGCTTTCAGCATAAGATGTATGCTGTTAGCTAGGAAATACAGCAGGGCTTGTTCTTGTCAGCTGGTCTATGGGGACAGCAAAGCTAAAGTATGTTAGCTGAGATGTGGAGATGCTCGTCAGTCCCCTGAGCCATGGTCCTGCCCTGTTGGAGAGACATTCTCCGTGCAGTAGGTCTTCCCACAGGACCCTCATCCTCGTGCTCAGAAGGCTGTGTGGGAGAAGCCAGGGAGCCTGGCCTTACAGCTCTCTTCTGCTCAGGGTCCCAAAGCAGCAGGGATTTGAGGAGATGTCTGCAGAGGACATCTCTGCAGTGTGACTGTCCCAGGCAGATGCTGCCACAGTAGTGCCACCTGAGTCATGTTCTCTTCCCAGTCACAAAGCTGGGAGCAGGATTTTTGCTTTGTAGGAAAGCCACAATACTGCTGTGCATAGACATGGGATGTTCAGGCCTTTAAGTGGGAGGCCTTAAGCAGTAAGATCTCATTTACTCGGGGCACAGAGTTACCCTTCCTGGGACTGGCAAACGGGTCTGAGCTCTTTGCATTGTCCTGTCTTGTGGATATGAGAATGGGCAGAGTGGTTCGATCCATCTCGTCCCACCAGAGGTGCTCTGAAGCCTCCTTGGCCAGCCCCAGCACTGTGGGCCAGCCTCCTCTGTGCAGCTGCCTGCATGCTATGCCTGTAAAGGACAGAACCTTCACCTTGAAGAACTTGTGATCAAAACCCAACAAGAGCTGGTGAACATCAGGATTGAAGACAGACTTTGTGAGAGGTGAGAGCGGGTGGCAAGTGAGAACATGCAGTTCTGGAGGTTACTGTGCGCTGTTCCCACCTTTGTGGCTTTCTTCAACAATCAAAGGAAAGATCTTAAAGATCCAAGATATAGTTCATGTCCTGAAGCTGTCTGAGGTGCTCATGTCAAGCTGTACCCCACAATCCATCTTCTGACACGTCCTGTGTTTGTTAGAGGTGAGTCTGCAGCACATACTGTCACACGTGTGTTTAGAGTAGTGCAGATTGCTTTGGGAAAGTCTGTGTCACATAAGCCATCTTATGTGCTTGTTTGGAACACAAAAAAAAAATAGTGGCACAGTTACTTTTGTTACAAAACTGTTTTCTTTTTCGGGGAGTACTTGCATCTCTGTCAAGCTGGTGAGAGGCTTCTTTGAGCAGTGAATTTTTCACAGAGGAGGCAGCTCCATGTTCTCAGCCTTTCACAGTGATGTGCCGTGTGAGATCCACGGTGTGTTACTGAGGCCAGCAGTTCTCAAACTGGCTGCTTGAAGTTTGACACAGGGAAGCATGTTTGGGGAGGTAAATAAATGGCCTGATTTTTTTTTTTTTTGCTGTCCCCCCATGCCCCAGGCTGTGCATTTCAATGTAGGTACCAGCCTTCTGTATAGCAGGGGAACACTGATTGCCTGACCTTAACACCTTACCTCTGAGGCTGGAGTGGGGTGCTGTGAAAGATTACTTGGGTGCTGTGCTTCAGACTCAGTCTCTACTGAAAGAGGAGGGGAATGTCAGGCACTAAGCACTGCATTCTTGCTTTTCTTTAATGAATTTCAGAAAGGGAGAGAAATGTCTGTTCCCATTGCTTTAGAAATCACATTAAACTCAACACAAATATGACTGTCCTGGGAGGGCTCAAAGATGGTAAGAGCTTGGGTTGCTGTGTGGTACTTGCAAAATGAGCCAACCTTGGCTATTTGCTGCCACCTGGAAGAGCAGGCAGCAGTCCAGTACCTTTATTAACCATCATTTGGTATCTGCTGAAATACTGTGGGTGGACATCTGCAACTTCTGAGTGAGAAGGGTGATCCAAGCCTGTCTGATGCTGAGGGAAGTAGATGTGGTACCCCAGGAAGTATCTGTGCTCTAACAGGCCTCTACCATGCTCAAGCAAGTAATGAGGGGGGAAAACTAAGTGGCCATGCTCATAGTCTTCCATACCAACAAACCCACCATGTTACTTAAAAAGGAGGAAGAGAACCCAATAACAGTCTTAAATCTTATAAAAATTGGTGCAGGACTCGGTCATCTTGCTCTTACGAAAATACCAAAATCCTTCAACCCATTTCTACAAGTTACATGGGAGCTGTGGATGTTGCATTTAGACTGAATGAAATGTGAGAGTAATTGAGAATAATTTTTAATGCATTCAGTTGTTCTGACATACCCTTTATGCATAGAGTGGCTGGAGGCATAATCTGTGGATACTTTGAGTAATGACCTGCACACAGCTGTTTCATCCCTGGGTCACTTGGAGTCCAGAAATTTAAAAAAAATCTTCTTTTTTTTTAAAGGCTTAGCTTACCACAAGATTTTTCTTATCTGCTCTTATCTTTCCCTCTCTATCTACTCAGCTATTCAAATCTTGTCTGAATTGCACTCATTTCTAATGTGCCATAAAACTTGATATGCAAGAGCTAGTTATTTAGGGAGAATTGCAGAAACTATTTTAGTCTGTGTGTTTTGACCTATAAATGAGGTAACGTTATTAATTTTTACATGCAAATCATGGTGTTTATTAGCATGGTAAAAGGCAATTTGACAATGAAAAATATTCCTGATGGGTATAGTAATTAATGCTTTCACTCAAAGTATAAAGACCTTAATAATGCTGTTATGCTTAAAATGATTGAAGAAAAAGTTGACTATTTTCCTGTCAGTGATACAAGGATGTTTCCTTTTAATATAACTCCTATATCCCTGCTTTTTCAAAGTGTTCTTTATAGTCAATAAGACTACAAATCATCAGGCTAATTCATTGAGTTTCTTCTCCCAGGTCTCAGGCTTGGATGAACCTCATGATTTGATACTTATGCGGGATGCACATTGAAAGCTACGGCTTTTTTCTTCAGATTGAATTAAACCATTTATGGTGTCGTCATGTTTCAGTAGAGATCTTGTGGCTGGAGATGATGGCTGCTCCGTAGCGCGCCGGAGCAATCCTGCGGCGTGCCGCGTGGCCGAGGGAGGCTGTGTGTGCACCAGGATGTGCACTTGGAGAAGTAAGGCGTTTCTGCTTGCTATTTTTAATAGCATGTGCAAAGCAAGAAATCAGGGAAGCATGGAACAGCATTTCTAATTTGGAAAACTGTTTTTTTTTTTTTTCCTTGAGCTGTGCTTCTTCCTTTCCTTGAGCTGCGTTTCATCCCCCCACTGGAGGCTGGCTTAAGGCTGGCTTTATCTGCCATCAGCCTGCAATAGGTAAGGTTAATTTGCTGAATGTAGCTACTTGGATTTTCTTCATAAATCCTTCAGAAGTGCTGAATGTCTTACTGGTATAATGAGGGAAAGTTGCTTTCCTTCTCAGTCACTGAGAATGTATTATTAATGCAAAACCACTTTCCTAGCATTTAATGCTATTTCCAAAAGGGGCTGACAAGCAGGAAAGCCTCTTCAGGAGGACTGAGGCCCATCTGGTCACTGGGAGTTGTATGCAATGCTTGCTCCAATATAAAATGCCACCGGTAGTTATTTTTCTCTCCAAGTCCAGGCACACGATGGTAGGATGGGCGTGCTTAAGTGTTGTGATAGCCACTATGCAAGGAAATGTGGAACTAGAGATCCTGAGAGATCTTCCAGTAGATGTTGGTCTCTGGCATGATCCTACTGAGGAGCTTGAACTCTCTGGTTCCAGATTCTGGACCTCGCCTCTTCCTCCTCTCATTGGCACACTTGTCTCTACTTCCTTCTCATTTCTGAGTGTTTATCATTACTTGGGGCATTGAAGAGCAGGATGCAGATGTTATGGTGGTTGTTTGGCTGGGATTTGTTTGGGGTGGAGTGGAATTACAGGTGTCTGTGCAGTTTGAAAGATCAAACCTGTATGAAATTGAGCAGAGTGGAATAAAGTTCTGCTTTGAAGGACAGCCCTCAGAGCTTCATCCTTTATTGATATGTAGTCCTGAATATATATTTTGGGGGAGTACTTCAGTACTTGTTTAGAATATAATATAAAAAATTCTTGTTCAGAATATTTTGCAGCAGTGGCTTTAGAAAGATAAGACACAAACACCAAAATATTCCACATATCCAGAATTATTGTTTCATCATAGATGATATTATTTTGAGATTCAGTTTAGTTTTCTGAAATTCTTCAAGGAGAAGACATCCAGTATGAATTCATTCTCTGCTTGAGAATCTTTGCACATGCTGTGCTTGCTATGATGCAGAAATGTCCATTTCTCAGTCCCTTTAGAATAACCCTGAATTCAGTCTTATACATGCTAGTGGCTCTACTATACTGTGGGTGACAGGGGAACAGCAGTAATGCTAACAAAATGAGGAAAAATGTAGAATCCAGCACCTTCTGGTAAATGGAGGGGAAAAAAAAGTTAATTATACATGAAGGGAGACTTGGATTTCCTAATTTGATACTAACAAGCCATTGCAGCATAACTGGGTTGACAGTAGAATCAGCTTCCTCAGCAAGACCTGCTTTTTATAATATTTTCAGCTTATTTGATCTCTTTGAAGGCTGAATCTGAGCTTTTGAGATATTTTCTGGCCTTGAATTCATATGCCCTTTTAGTATTGACCAATGCTCCTGGTATTCTGAGACTGCCCGTTAACCGGTGCCATACATTATCAAATAATTGCATTGACAAAGTCATCTGTTAATTTTTAAACTTTTTATTCCTATCAGTGTGCCCCAGTGGAGAAATATCATACTGCAAATTATAACCATTTTGTTGTAATATGAGAAGTGCTGGGGGAATCAGCAGAGAAATTTAAAAATTACTGTCTTGAGTCTCCTCTTCCAGCCAAGATTTTAAATGAAGTACATGGAGCTAGTCTCAGTTTGAGCTGGTGTAGGTAAATGCCTCATTTGATCAGTAGGCAAAGGCCGGGTCTCTAATGCCTTACCGAACTGAAAACAAAGGAAATAATACTGATTATATGGTGTAAGACCTATTTAAATGCCTTTAGACCTTAATTATTAACTATCGAAGAAGTAGTAAAGGTTTAAAGAAGTCATTTTATATTGGTTCAAGGTGATGCTAAAATAACCAACATTTGTGGCTTATTTACCTTTTACTTTCTTCCTGCCACTTTGAAGGCAATTTACTTTATTGGTACAAATTATATAGCCTTGGGGCATTTGTATTAGCAACTGCTATTAAAATTGCTGTAAGGTATCTTCAAAAGTCAGATTATCTACCCCATCTTAAAAATGACTGAGTTACACTTACAACAAGTGGCTCTGTGCTGAGACATATCTCTGCCATTGCTCCAAAACATAGTGCCAGATATCTAGATTTACCTGCCAGTTTTATTTGCATGATTCATCTCTCAGTTACATGTATTCCAGGCTCTCAGACCTAAATGGTGCTTTTAATGCACTCCCCTCTCAAAAAATATCATCATCCAGGAACAGCAAGACTTTGTGGGGTTTTTTGTTTGTTTCTTTAAAAAAGGAAAAAATAAAGGCACTAGGGATGCATTTCCCACCTCCTTTGATTAGAGGGTTCCCAGAAATGGTGAGGACAAGCCTGACATACTAAAGCATACAGCCGTGGGCAGTATACAGAGACAAAGAACAGAGTGTGTTTAAAATCTTAATTATTTATAGTAAGAAAATACTGGTTTTGGTGAAATTGTCCCTTCTGTGGCACCGCCCTAAGGTTGACGACAGCGGATCTGAGTGCAGAATTTAGCCTCATGCTCTGCTGTCTGTAAAATTGAGGACAGGGCATTGAGGCTGATGCTGAGCTTTGCATGCAAGGGGATCTTCTAGTGCAAGCAGTGCTCTGTGCTGTGCAAGCCAGCCAAACAGTGGGAATTTTTGGATGGATGGCCCGTTATAGACATACTGCTGTATATATGAAAACACAGGCAGTTCCTTTTTTATTTAAAGGTTTTTGAGAACAGTGAATCCAGAAGTGTCTTGCTGAATCTCAGCACTGTTAAAGCTGGCATCACCATCACTGAAATGCATTTATGCTCATGTGGAGCATGCGTTTATACTCAGTAATCTCAAAGGTAGGTCTGGTGCACAGCTGCCTTGTTGCTCTTGTATTCCTGTAGTCAGCTTTATTACCCAGAAGCTGCATGGTGATTTGGTAATCCAAACCAAACAGAGCATGTTCTGACTGCGGCTCCAGCTGATCTTGAAAGCAGCTGTGGTGATCAATTGGCTTGGAGAAAATGAGGTCCATGTAGGTGGCTATCTCCCACTTCAGTCCCTCCCTGGTACCTTCACATCAGTTCTGTACGTTGGGCTTTGGCTTGGAGCCTGCCCACGGCACCCAGCACAGGTGTGCTTGGTGCTTGGCTCTCCATCCTGCCTCCCCACAGGTGTGAGGACTTTGTTTCTGAGATTTCCCTGCCTGTGGACAGTCCCTCTCCTCAGTGTCTGGGACATCAGCCTTAGGGGGAGTCAGAGTTCTAGCAAAGCTTAAGGTAGGACACTTTGATCTGTTGTCTGTCTGTCAGACTGAAGTTAAGCATCTACCTTTTCTCCCTTCTGTTTGCAATGGAGCTGCCTAAAAATCAGGTCTATTTTGCAGAAAATCCAATTTTCTGAAATTTCTGTGCTGAACTGGATTGGATCCAATATTTTCCTTACTATTCAGGCTAGTCAAGGCTTCCTGGACTCTGCACTTTCTGATAGATCTTGCCTTGGATTCACAAGAATTTGTCAACACAAACATGTGTTGGTATAAACAGCACAACTGAGAGTAAAAACTCATGTTTGTAAGATAAACAATTTTACTGTATGCTGTTTTTGGAAGGAGGCATCACAGTAGCCAACTCTTACAGATTTCTGAGGGATTGGGGATTTCATGGGATGCTTTTGAGGCCTTTCCAGGTGGAGGCACATATGGACCATAAAGCTTTATCACTGTTTTTTATCTCTTGTACTATTTCCCTAATCAACCTTATACATCTTCTATCTGTTGAAGTATGGAGCTTAAGTTGTTGGGGAAAATGGTTGTTTCCAGTTTTCCATTTTAACTTCCTTTGTAAAAGAGACACAGTGCTGTTTGCCAGAAAGGAGAGACATCATCAGGAAAGCCTGTGTATTCTTCTCTTCAAAAATACTGAATTTCAGTTCTAAATAACATGTTAGTTTGAAGTTGTTCTGAAATTATATCCTTTGGGAAAAAATATTATTAATTACTGTTATGTTATTGTTGTTAATAGTGTTAACAAACAGTAATGAGTTATTGAAAACTAAAACTCACTTTTTCCCTAGGATTTCCTAGGGCACTTCAACAGAACTGATCTCTAAATTGCAAATGTTGCAATTGATTATATCATGTATTTCTGTGCAGAAGACACCAGCTGCAAATGTTCTGCTCATTCTTGGTTATTGGCTCAAACGTCATGCAAGGCCATGTGAAACTGTTTAGCTCCATGAAGGTGTGACTCATCTAGATAGATTATCTTGTAGCTTTACCAAAAAAGCACCATTCAAACCACATTGTGCTGTCGTGGTTTATGAACTGCGTGGCTTTCACCCCATGTCCCAGAACAGCCCCAGCTGGCACTGATGGCTGTGAGCTCCATATATTTATAGTGGTGCTGCTTGGTCCCAGAAATAGTGACCAAGGTGGCTATCAGCCAGTGACTGCTGAATGCCCTGAGTGTAATGAATTGAAAAGCTCAGGTACCTCCTCGAGGGGAAAATACAATCAGCTTGTCTCTAATTATGACCCCAGATAATGATGGAGGAATCCAGAAATATCACAGCATGGGCAGTGAACTCAGTGAACTTCCTTGATATAAGACAAACCTGGATGGGTCTGATATTGGATCCTTCTTTTGCTGGAAGACATATTGGACTGTCAGTTCTGTTCCTGGAGGGGCTAATTACAGCTACATGAGGCGATAAATCAGCTCCTGCTCCTCTGGAAAAGAAATCCCTTGGCTCTTAGCTCAACCCATGCTGGCAAAAAAGTGTGGGGATGGAGAGCCAGAGTTTCACACAGCTGTGCCAAGTTCAATACACCAGCTTGTGAATTGCCTGGGTTCAGCCCCTTAGGTCTGTCCTCCATAAAGAAAGAATGGCTCCAGAGCCCTCTGGTTAGTGCAGTTACTGGGCGTGGGGACTCTCTGACTTTGGCTCTGGGCTAAAGTGGGAGCCTGTCTGGACAGTACGTGTTGACGTATGCTCTGGGGTCGAGGTCTTCATTACCTTACGTAGGTGTAGTATTAGGAACCCAGTGTGGCTTTAGTGTCAGATCAGTGCTGGCCTGAGACCTTGCCTGGGTAGCATTTACAATTTGGGAGCGGTTGGATCCAGCTGTTGGTGTTGTATTGTTGGCCAGAGAGCTCAGGGAGCTTTGGAAAAATCATCTTGTTGGTGATAAGGAAGAGGATGTACAGAGCAGCAGGACTCCTGGGTTAAATTCTACCTCTGAATTTTCAAGGGTTAAAATTGCTTTTAAATCTTCTGTGCTGCTTAGTCGAATGAAGATTGGTGGGTAATGCAGCCCTGAAACCAGGGCACTGATGCTTTGTTTTCTCCTGGTAATCCAAAAGGTGTTGAGCCATTAGACTACTAAAGCACACATTCACCCCCAGCCTAGAGGGGTGATGTTAACTTCCCTCTGTACCTTTTTCTAAAGTTCATAGCTCACAACTGTTCTCTGAAACATTTCAGATGAATTTAAACTGAGAGATGCATCCCATGCCAGCTGCCATCATGGCTAGCAAAGTTGAAGTTTACTAGTTGTTTTTTGCATGATGAATCCTAATAGCTTTTCACCACTTCAGCAACAGAGCAGCTGTGTTCAGTAACAGTGGGTAAGATCATAGTGTTGGGCCTGAAGGCATTGCATTAGTGCTGCAGCAGCCTGAATGGTGGTTGAAGATTGTAGAAGGATGAAAGTGCATCTGACCTGTTTGGCAGGATAGACAAGCACACAAGGAAACCTCTGTTCTGTTTTTTTTTTTCCTTCCAGGTGATCACTACTGTAACACCTTGTATTCTGTGAGGTTTTTCCATAGCTGTTGTCAGGCCTGTATGTTCAGGCAGTCACCTGATGTGGGTCTCATAGGCGTGGTAATGTCCCTGCTGTGCCTCAGCCCTAATCTTGTCTCTGGTAAGGATGGTGATGAAGAGGCACTAGGGACACATGGGGTCTGAGAAGTGTTCCTGTAGGTTTGCTGTGTTCTCTAGGCTGATCTGTGCTCTCACAGAAAGACACACCCTTACAGAAACACAGACGAAGGGACAGAAGTAGCAGTCTACGTAATTGTCCCATTTCTGTTACAATTGCTAATCACCTGGCCTTTCATAACATCTTTTTCTCCTCCTGTGCTGTCAGCTCCAATACCTGCTGTACAGTCTTGCAATCATTGGGATGGCAGAAGATTGCAATCCCATAATTGCTTTATAGCTGGTTTGCTGCGAGCCCGGCGGATGAAAATTCCCTTGAATGGTAAATGAAGTTACGAGTGCGCGTGATCAAACGCCCGTGTGCGTCACTGCCCTCTTCATGTTTTGTCCTGCACGTGTAACATTCCCATTAACCAGGACTGGAGGACTTGTTCATTTGTTTGCACCATTTTGCAGGGTACACCAGACTTCTGTGTAAAAGATATTGCTAGTATTTTCCCTAGTAAAAAGAGCCGATTGATAGGCCCTTCCTGGTGGGACTGAAATCCTTCAGGGTAAGAGAGAGTTCTCTTACATAAAACATTTAATACTTTTAAATATCAGAGAATTTTTATAGAGCTATGAAAATGTTATGAATTGTGTATATAATCACTCTTAATTTTAAAATCTGCATGTTTTATAAAGTTATTGTAGTGACCGTATTTTAAGTTTAAAATAGTGTAGTTGGTTTGGCTTAATAATCTGTAAAGGTTCCATGCACAGTAAATCTAATTTTTCATGCAGAAAAAGATCTTCAAAGACAAATATTTGCAGTAATAGAAAAGGCAACATAGAGAAATGATGTGAAAGAACATTATTCTTTGGGTAATTGTTTCCTTTCTTTTTCTTACGGCTCTTTGCTGGAGGTAAATACCCAGGGCTCTGTGTGGATGTGTGTGCTTCTGACAGGTGGCTATTTTTAATCAATTGTCCATGAGGAAAGGGGAAGGAGGGTTGTGCTGCTTTATTGTTTGAGGTCTCTCAAGTCCTAGTTGGCTGTTTCTGTGGGTGGTGGATGTATTTTGGACTGTTCAGGGATACGAGTGAGTCTATCTCACCAAACCCTGACAAGGGCACACCACTAATAGTTACATAAAAGTGCACATTTGCCGTTGAGAGGCCCAAATCAATAAGCACCTGTATCAGTGGGTGCTTTCCCTGTACTGGCCTTGTCATGTTCCCTTTGACTTTTGCAGTCACACCTGTCCTGGCACTCCCACCTGTGCCAGCAATAGAACTGGCACATCTCAAGTTAACATCTCAGGCTCTTATGCATCTTATGCTGCTGGTGCTTAAGCAAAGGTACTTTAATGCTCCATACCTGATATTGTCTGTTTGAATAATGTTGCTATTTCACCAATACATGGTAGAACCCAAAGAACTCAAAATCCTTTTATGAAAATGTCCCATTTGTGGGACATGAAGTCACTTTGCCGGTATTGAATTGCTTTGTTTTGATTCTTCTGTTCAAACCTAGATCAGCATCTCAGGGATGTTCAGGTGACACGTGTTCATGTGACATTTCGTGTTTTGTCAAAAGAGCCCCAAAGCTTAATTCTCATTGACTTCAATATTTTTCCTAGTGCCACATGGCTTCTGGAGCTGAGTCTGGCAGCTGGACTCCATTCTTTCCTCCCCTCAAATCAGTCTGCCTGGTGAAATGCCAGCCTTTGTGACATACAGCACTAAATTGTTCCATAGTTCTTTGCATTCGTGGGTATCAGTGCTACAAAAAGGAAGCCAAGAGCTTTATCAGTGTCAAAAAAGAAAATGAGGCACAGAGTAGAGCCACTTACTCAAGGTCACCCTTGAAAGTGCTAGGAAAACTCTCATTCTAGCACAGTTAGGAGTAAAACACCACTTCCCTGAGACTCTGAGCTAGAACATCAGAACATTTGTATCTCTAATGAACGACAGGGAGACTCCTCATTGCAATGTGGAAGATGTAGTTCTCCAGGGACTTTCCCTTAATAAGAGAATGGGGGTGTGAACCACAAGTTTGAAGCAGTGTGTTAGTAGGGAAAGGCAGCTGAACTTATTAAAAATATTCTTCAACTATTTTTGGGTTAGTTGAAGATGGCAGAACATTTTTATTTAGCCCTGTGTGATACTTCACTGCAGTCACCCTGATGAGACTGTCTCATTGTTGGGAAATGCAGAGTTGTTCTTGCAAAATTGGAGGGGTGGGGGTAGAAATCCTAAAGACGATTCTCAGTAGTGGTGATAAAGAAAGTCTGGGGGCTTGTTGAGGAAGCATCTGTGGACCTGGTTCATATGCAGATGACCTCTCTGAATGAGGATATTATTGCCCTCCCTCGGCATAACGAAATGGAGCAGCAGTAAGTCAGCACGGTAATTATGATTGCTTTTAGCATGTATGATTCCCAGGTTTAGGGGCTTTGAGGAAATGTGATGTTTTCTGCTGTTGACCCATATGTAAATATCTCAGTGGATATATAGAGATTCAAGGATGCAGTTTTTAGTCTTAAATGGAGATTTTTGTGGAGTTGAGAGAAAGCTGGATCTCTAGGGTGTTCACTTTCTTCCTCCACCTGCCAGCATCCTGAGACAGGAGTACTGTGGTCCTTATAAATTGGAGTTCAGTACCTGCAAAGCTTAAGTTTGCAGTTTTGCAGTTTAAGTTAAGCAGTTTTGACTGCCTCCAAGCATCAGGCTCCCCGAAGGAGTAACACTGACTCGGAAGAGGGCTGCTCTGAGGACAGAGTAATGCCTTTGCTCAGGGTGGCAAGCATGGAGGTTGTGCTTTTGGAGGCATAGCCCATCCTTCAAAGACAGCCTTTGAACTGCAACCTCAAAAACAAGTTACCTGCTGGAAAATCAAGGAGTACAGGGGAATGGTTACATAATGCAGGTTTAAATGTGCGTTTTTCCCAGAGATGGGTGTGAACTGCTCAGAGATTGAGAGGTGAGTGCACATTCATTAGGATGTGCCTTTCAGTGCCTACCTTTCAGTAGGTAGGACCTCAGATCCCAAAAAATTAGTGGAAATGGAAGTATGCAGAAGTATCTGTGTGTAGGTGATACTGCTCCCTGTTATGGAAAAGGAGAAATCAAATAACAGTGTTTATTTCTGTAGTCTACACAAAAGGATACACTTTGTGAAAAGATAATACAGCTTTCCTGGTCCCCCAGTTTTTACGAAGTGCAATTTATTAGAAAGCCTAGACTTAATTTAGAAAGTAACAGATATATCTGGGCAGATTTAGTTTTTGCTTTTACTCTAAATTGAAACTGTTCATTCTCAGTGGTTCAGTGTCTCATGGTTGATTGCTCTGTATGGAAGACGGATATTTCTCAAAGATCTATGCACAGTGTTCACAACATCAGCTGCTGTCTAATCTCTGCTCAGATAGTATTGAAAAGGAACAAACAAATAAGTAAGACACTTCTCAAAACTTGAAGGCTCAAGATAAGAACTGTTTTATAGTGTGTGCTTTCTTCAAAAAGCAATGTATGCTATGAGAAACGATTTCTTAAATTTGTGTAGATCTGTGCTGATGGCTGGTTATCTTCAGGAGTTTTACCTGGGTGACAGGCTGCTTCTTACATAAGCCCAAAAAAACCTGGTTTTGTTAAATTCCACCTAGAAACCAACCAGAAGCTCAGGGTAGACATGAGAATCTTAACTCTAGTACATTCCTGCATGGACTGTAGGTTGGCAGGACCATGGAGTAGTAGTTTAAACTCTGGATACTTTCTTCTTGATGATCTCTTAAAACCAAAAGGTTGTGCTCCAGTCTGAGTGTGGGTAGTGGCCCTTGCTCCATGGGGACAGCTGAAAAACGAGTTTATTCTGGGCTACAAACTGAGCTACCTGAGTCGGTGCAGAGCTCCTTGGAGCTCCTGCTGCTGCAGAACCAATCATACAGCTGGTGAAATCTCACTTTTTTTCTGGGCTTTTCCTAGCCCAGGGTCTCATGGAGCGGTGGTCTGCACCGAGGCAGCCGCCCCCCATTGCTTGTGGGAGTACCTGGCTGGGAGCCCCTGCAGCCAAGGTTGGGGGGTGCAGGTGGAGGGTGGGGTGCTGGCCTGGTTCTGGAGTTGTCTTGCTCTTGGCTGTGTGAGAGCTGCATGTGGGGCCACGCTGGGAGGGTTTGCCTCCTCCCAGATCTGCAGTCCTGGGGGGACAAACCCTGCCTGCTGCACAGAGCTGAGAGAAAAGCTATCAAAAGTGTCAGCTCTGTGATGTGTGCTGTGGGACAGCAGAGTCCTGCTTCCACTGCTGCCTTGCCCCGTGCCAGCACTACTTTTGGAAAGCTGTTAAACCATGTAGAGACTGACTTAATATCAGGCCCTGTGTGAATGACAGAAAAGTGTGCCAACACTCCAAGTCACCGGGCACCAGCCTTACAGATTAGTTTGCCTTTGCACCTAATTCTTGTTCTTGTTTTTGAATAGGAAACACTATGTATAGCTATTTATAGATTCGCCAGGCCTTTTCTGAAGCTCAACCAACAAGGCATTAATGGATGTTTATGTCATCAAGAAATTTCTTCCTCTGTTGGTTACCTGCGTTTATTGATTTATTTTGAACTATACGTATTAGCATATTACGTGGAAGGCTTGTATTGAAGAGTGTCTGGTAGATCTAGAGTTTCTTTCCTTTCAGTGTCTGCACAGTTATTTGAGAAAACAGGTGTGACAACCCAAACCTTCCCTCATTTGTAGGCCATCCTGCTTGCCAGGCAGTAACAGGGATGCCCAGTGGGATGCAGACACAGGCATTTGATATCCTTATTGGTCCAGTGCAGGACAGTTTCTTCCCAATTCTATCTTTATCAAAATGTGGGGACAGCCAGAGCCCTTGGGATGGACGTTTGAGAGGGACCTGCAAATCACTGACCAGAGCGAAGCTGAGTTGAGGGCTGTAATCCGTAGAAGGGACATTTCCTTTTGCTGAGACTCTGCAGCCCCTCAGAGCAGCAGTGCTTCGTGTGTGTGTGGCTTTCCTTCCTATCTCTGCCTGAGAGAGGAAAATGAACCACAGTAGATGCACCTGAGTGTCCCGAGGCATTCCCAGCGAGCTGCTGTTAAAATGCACTTGGTTTGATGGCAGAGAAGAGGGGTCAAGTTTGGTTGCAAGGAGTACTAATTACTGCAACTTTATTGCAGAGATTTAGGGTGAGAAGGTCAAGCAGATGAGACTCAATGGCACACAAGTCATTGCAGTTGATGGCAGACTGGACAAATAAAAAACCCTTGTGTATTTGATGCTGTGCAGCTTGAGCAGCTCACGAGCCACTCTCAGGTGCCTTTGGCCAGCAGAGTTTCACTGGAGGGAGAAGAGCATCAGATCCCTGCCTGAGTTTGAATTGCCCATAAGACTTGTGCATCTTGCATCCTTCTCGAGTCCCTCAGGAGCTAAATGAATAATGTACAGCCTTGAGGAGAGTGGCGCTAATTGTTTAGGAATAACCCTTGCTAAGGCAAATATATTTTAAGTAGAGTCTCAAATGTCTGCCTTAGCAAGCAGTTTGCCTAAGACACCCTGACGGGCAGGAGCTGAGCTCCAGCAATTCTTTCGTGTGGTTATGATGAGACTGCTTAGGTCTGCTGCAATATGCAGTATGGTGTGGTCAAAGGAATTACAAAATCATTGTTTGTCCTACAGAATATGGATCTGTGAAAGCCTATTTTCCAGCTAGGCACTTTGAGAAGTTTTAATGTGGATCTAAACACTGCCTTGGCATCCTATGTGTGTTTGTGTTTTTGCACCCCACAGAGTCTCATTTGTCGAACAAATTAGTGTCCCACAGGTAACTCTGTAGAAAGTGAAGTCATCCTTGAGTGGTCAATAACAGCCAAATTTGCCCTGAAATACGAAAAAAATGCCCTCCTTGGATGCTTCTGAGTTTCTTCTCCTTAAGCCTTTTTTGCTCTTCTGGAAAGTCCTAGAGACTAGGATACAGCATTATTGATGGTGACAGCTTGTTTCTCTTCAGAAGAAGGCAAAATAATTTTTTAATTGATTAGTTAATTGCAGATCAGGGTCAAACACTGTGGAAAAGTAATTGGTTCATGTTGATCCGATTCTGTATTGGATAAGTGTCTCTATTCCAGCTTGCATTAGCTCTGGTACCCTGTGCTATGCAATGGAGCAGTGGCTTGGGGGAATGAAACAAGCTGGGAGTGTGTGCGGGCAGTGCCCATTGCTGGTGGAGCACATGGTTCCTGCCCTGGCAGGAGGTCATGAGCTTCAGTCTGGGGTGGCTGCTGCTCAGGCAGGCTTGGGCAGCACAGAATTCACAGGTTTCCAAGGTGCTGGGGGAGTTTGATTATCAGGCAGAGGTGTTGCTAAGCCTGGGCTGTTCTGATGTCAGGACAGGCAGTAGCTGTAGAGAGAAATATCAGGGGGATGGGAAAAGGTGATCAACTGATTCCCTGGTCTGAACTCCCAAAATAACCCTGAAATCTATTTTATTCTGCTCTGAAAGAATAATTTCCTTGCCTGGGAATTAACATAGCTGTGATGCTATTCTAGCACCATAAATGGGATTGAGAATGTGATGTTCCCTGCCCTGGAGAGTCACTGCCTCAGAAATTTGCTGGGGCTCTGCAGTTGTCACTTCCCCATTGTATCAGCATCCTCAGCCTCATCAGCGTTTCAGTTTGAAGCAGCAAGGGCTTTTGATCGTAAACCATTTTACTTTTGGGACAGCATGAAGGAAAGTGTGTTATGCTTTGCTCAGAGAAGGAGAGGGAGAGGTCTGTGGCTTTCTGTGTGTATTTTTGCAGCACACTGAGCCAAAACCTTCTAATTTAATGGGACAGATTCACAAATTCACACCTGCAGATTTCGCCTTCACAGGGTTTTCATGCGCAAGCTTTTTATTCGTGCCCCGGAGAGCAGCCTGCACCTGCTTCATCTCGCCTGCGAGACCAGCAGCTCACATCTATTGACAGTTTACTCTCTCTGGTGATAAATAAATGCCTCATCCTGCGGCATGCACCCCCTTTAGAGGGTAGTAAGGCTCTCCCAGGTGAGCAGGGGTCAGAAACACAGCCCTGCCCATCTGTACTGCAGATACTGTCACAGCACAAGTGCAGTGGAACATGTGAAAGACACTGTTGCTGTCTAAGCCTGCAGATCTCCAGGCTGTCAAGAAAGTTGTTGTTTGGTTGGCTTTTTGTGCTGGTGCCCACATGTAAAACATCCAGGAGCTGTTCTACACAGCTGCCCAGAAGTCTGGCCTTGTTTCTGCTGCTTCCTAACAGTGGTTCGTGCATTGCATTTTTCCCTGAGATGAGTGGCTCAGGCTCCGATAACCATGGAAACCTGGTTTGTCTTCCCTAATAGCTTCAGCTGAACTCAACATCTGTCTGCCTGGGAGAAGGAAGGTTGCAAGCTACAGGTTAGTTGTGCCCACCTCTGGGGATGCTAAAACCCTTGAGCACCTCCAGCAGCATCCTAGTGCACCAGGATGAAGCAGCAATGCTGAGATAATGCTTGAGGGGCTTGTAAAAGATATGCCAGGCAGGAGGGGAAAACAGGGAGTGAAAGAAGGCTCTCCTGAGGCAGGAAGGTGTTATGAAGCTGCCTAAGAGGATACTGCATTATGGTTGTCTTGCTCTGTGTGTGTTGGCTTGACATGCTGGGCGTGTGGAGCATTCTGTTGTGACTTTTAAGCTTTAAAAAAGCCGTTTTCCATTTTAAGTTAGAAACCCTTTAACCAGCTTGCTTGTAGCAGAGAAGGAAATCTGGGTATAAGCTCATGAGCATAAAATAAGCTTTGAGGTGGGGTAAATGCCTCTCTTTGGTAACAGCGGGGTTCCATACAGCTTTTCACTTAGTTATTGGAAGAATGATTGTTGATAAATGTGTCTCATAGCTCTAACTTGGTGCTAGCAGTGTTGCTGGGCTAGTTGACATGGGGAACAGTGGGGAGAAATGTTTTAAAAAAGCTTAAAAACTAATTCAAGAGGGTTCATTCTGCCGCATTCCTGTACAGATACACATGCAATTCTTATGGGCTGCAATTTAAACTTTCCTCTTTGAAGCACAGTTACAGCCCTGGACTTCAGGCTTCCAGGAGAAGCCTTGAAGGTTGCCAGCCTCTCAGAAAAGTCACTGCAGGAGCTGCCAAAGCTGTGCTCCTTTCCTGATGTGCTGGTCCTGTGTCTTTGTTAAATTAGGAGCAGGCCTGGTGCAAGCTTTTGGAAGCATGTGGAGAAGTGCTGCCCACACCAGGGAGGTGCTTGGTGCAGGGACCTGTGCCAGGATGCTCTGTGAGCTGGAGCCAGAAGCAGAAATAGAAATAATGTTGTCCACTGGCAAGTCACAACCTCAGTGTGTCCATCTGTGAAAGGGGGGTCGTAATATTTCACTGTGGATGCCTTAAGGCTTAGTTAGTGTTTATGAAATGTTCTGAACTTTGGGATGGTGCCTGCTCTAGAGGGCACTTACAATAGTTCCCAAATGTCTTTGTTGACACAGCAGGCACATGAAAACACTGGCATCTTCCTAGTGTATAGAATAAAGAGATGCTGGAATTGCTCACAAGTAAAAATCTGATGCTTCTAAACCAAACCTTTAATATTAATCTGACGGTTATCACCTGCAGGTGTTGTGAGAATGAAAAAGAAAATAGCAGGTAGTACCTAGTAAAATTCTGGGTTGAGGTTAGTGCCTGAACAATAAAAGCTGTTTGGGAAATTCATACTTCATGCTTCTTAATATATATTCTTAATATAGCTGTTGATGTTCTGCATCTAAGCACAGAGCCATGGCACTTTCTTTGTGGACATGACAAGCATAAATCTCACTTTCTCCATAGCAGCCTGGGAGGAGGGTTTTCATGCCAGTTGCTGCAGTGTTGGAAGACTGGGCCAGATCAGGGAGCCAGTTCTCCAAACTCGCCCTCTCAGTGGGGACTCTGGCCAGCACAGCCGTGCAAGATGCAGCCTCGCAATAACAATATGCTTCACAGAAACAGATTTTACTTTTCTGGCTCCTTGAGTGTTTGGTGAGCAGGGAATCAAATGCTGGTCTCTTGTCTGCTAAATCCAAGTAAGATCTTGGGAATTATCCTGCCTTTGTGCAACCACCTATACAGCAACTGCTGCAGGTTATTTTACTGGCAGTTAAAAATGAATTTTTTTCCCCTCACAGCTTTTTCTTGGTGAGATAGATGCTTTCTCTCTCCTTATTTACACAGAGTGAAATGGTCAGGATACCTGGATAGCCCCATCTGTTCATAGTACTAGTCTCCATTTCTAACCTGGACCTGAGAAACCTTTTCCTCAAGTAAATTTAATCAAGATTGCTTCCTCTAATTAAGCTTCAATTAAAATGTATTTATGACCAAAAAACTTTAGGAGCCAGCTGGGAGCCCTTTTTTTTCCCTAGGAGCTCCTGGGAGCCAGGTGTTCCAGATGTTGTCTGTGTCAAATGTCAGAAGTGCACCAGAAGTACACTGAGCTGCTCCAGTACTGTTGGATGGTACCATGAATTACTCCAGGTTTGCAGTTTTGTCCTCTTGTGTTAGGGATTTCTCTGGTAGTACCAAACAGCAGCTCTATTTGGCCAGTGACTATGGACTAGAACATACACACTCTGCATTTTTGTTTGTGTGTACACGTAAGTACAAAAAAATACCCGCGCTTATTAACTACAACAGCAGCTGTTTATCACACTGTCTGTGCAACTGATAGGAATTAGTGATGGCAAATGTTACCTGAACTCTGATAGCAAATTAGCTTATTTAGAGCAACATTACAAAAATTGGTTTTTGGCTTTTTTCTAAGTTGCTTCTAGCATTTATAAAGTTACACAAGTAAATTCAAAGCTAATCTCTCTATCAGCACTTCAGAACTGAGTGCAGCTCCAAAAACATTCAGTTGATCTAGCATGGATGTTGTGGGGGGTGTGAGAAATAACTCAACCTGGAAGCAGAAACAAAGTTGGACCTTCTGAGTAGTGCTAGAAAATAACTATTCTGCCTGTACTTGAGATCTGGACAATGACTTGAGTTGGGTCTCAGCAATGGAGATGGGAAAATGGAATGTGTATTCATGATGAACAAGTTGGCATCCGGAACTGGGCTGGTTATTCTTGTGCACTCATTGATTTGAAGTTGCCAGGGGTGACTTTGGTTTGCTGGGGGTAGTGATAGCTGCTGATTCTGTCTGCTGAATTACATTTTCCTGGTGACCTGTTTCTTGCCAACCCAAGTCTATTTTTGGATCAAATGGTGAATGAATGACTACTGTTTGGACTGTTTGTGGAGCTGAGCGCCCAAAATGAATGTTGATGCAGAAGTGACAAATCATCCCGTGGCTGCTGAGAAGAATATCTGATGATGACTGCAGCTGTGGTGCAGCTCCACTTACTGTTAACATTTCTGCATCAATAAGATAGGTCTACAAAGAAGTTACAGCCATGGGTCAAGTTCAGCAGTTTGGCAGCTGGGCAGGGAAGGAGAAAAAGCTGCTGGAAGGGTTTCAGGTCATGCTAGTAATAATCTTGCCTGTCCACTTATTTGCTCTGACACCTTGATCGAGTTTTGTCCCTTTATGATGCTTTTGATGTTCAGTCAGGTTTTTTTTATTTACCCGTTAAACTGTAAATGCTTGACAAGCCCTGTCCCTTTTGTGTTTCTGTGACTGATGCTTGGTGCTTTCAGTCCAGGTTCCAGTCATTCCTTCACGGCATTCCTGCTGAAAAGGATCAAGGAGCAGTTACGGTGCATAAAGGAGCTGAATGTGACCATCTAGGGAAATATTTCCCCCTTCAGGGAATATGTCTTTAGAGAGCTCAAAAATGGTTTATGTGTTTCTGCAGTGTCTAATAACAAGCTCCCTAAAGCTGACGGAAATCTGGAGGTGGTGGTTTGATCTTATTAATGCATGAAATAGGGGAGCATAGAAAACGATGGGAAAAACTTTGACACCTTTAACTGCCAGAACTGCTGCAAGCTCAGGCCTCTTCATCCCTGTAGCCTGAGGCCAGGCAGAGGTGGCTGTGGCTCGTTCAAAGCAGCTCCAAGCAGAAGTGGTTTGTAAAGCTCTGCACGCGGCTCAGCTCCTCCTTGCAGATGTGCTGCCTCCCTTCAGTGTCTTTAGAGCTGCAGCACACGACTACACTCTGGCAGCCGGGACTCACTGGTCGAGTATTACTGGCTGTCTTGAGTTACTGCCTCCTAAATCTCACTAAGAAGCTATGGTGTAGTTACAGATGCTAAAGCAGGCGTGTCACATCTGAGCCCCAAGCATGCAGATGGAGCCACATGCAGAGGGAGGTGAACTTGGTGCTGTCCACGTTAGAGGGTGGGGACTGCAGAGAGCGAAGAAGGTATTAGCTTTGTGATAAAGGTAACACTGATCTCAGGCTAATGAGATCAAAACACAGCTTTGCTTCAGTATGCCCAGCCCAGACATGCAGTGCTATGCTTTGTAGTGCAGGTTAAACCCAGTTAGTGCAGCAGCTTCTCTTGGACTCTCAGGCTGAGAAGTGACTGTGGATTGGCTTCCAGTGTGTCACAGTATATTCTGTTAGAGGAGCATGTGTGCAGGACCTTACTGTGTCAACATGCTGTGTTAAAGGAGCATCTTTGATTTACCAGGAGACCTTTAGCTGGATTCAGGATCTGGGTTTTCAAATGATGATGTAGTCTTGATTCCAAAGGATCCAGTGACAGGCAGCTTATCTTGTACAACACACAAGGAGCTTCTCTACTTTTGCTGTTGGCTATCTGTTCCCCCATAGTTTGGAGCTCAGCTGGGCCTGAAGCTGAGCCTTTCCCAGGAGTGAGATGCTGCTGGTGGGCTGCTTGCCACTGGCAGGGGCGTGTGGCTCCTGGCTCTGGCAGCATGGCAAGGTTGCATGTGCTGAGCGGATGCAAAAAACTGCTTGTCTGAGCAGAGGGAGTCAGGGAGGGAACCAAATGGGTCTGAGCTGTAATGCCAAACTTTCGGCTGTTCTCAGGTTTGAATTTTGCGTAGGTTCCAAATGTAGAGATCCTTTTTTTTTTTAATGGAACAAGTTTGTACCCTGTTTTTAAAAGTATTATGGATGTCCCCATGGGATTACTTCTGGCATTGCTGCACTGGGTGTGAAAATGTGCGTTAAAAAGGTGGCAAGGTATGGGCAGGAATTTTTTGGTGGCTGGGAACTGTAGTGCCTCTTTGAAGAAGTGAAGTTGATGATGCTTTGAAAGGTAATAGACTTGATAAATGATTGCACACTCTTTTAAATGCAATTAAAAGCCATATGAAGAGTCTCAAAGTCTCAATTTAAGGCATCCGCAATCACCATTCTCTTCTGGAAAGTAAGTAATGTTTAATTTCTTTAGAAGTGCATACAGAGCTAGAGCTAGATACCTGAATCTGGAAAAGAGTCTGATAAAAATCTCTATCACTCCTTCCCCAAATTCAAAAAAGCCAGAAAAACATCTCTAATTAAAAGGCTGGCTGGCTGGCTGCTTGTGTGTTCTTTAAAATAATAGATTATTTCCATCTTCTTTTCTGACAGATCTCTCACTGCATGCTCTGA
Source organism: Melanocharis versteri (assembly GCA_013397845.1). Classification (NCBI taxonomy): domain Eukaryota; kingdom Metazoa; phylum Chordata; class Aves; order Passeriformes; family Melanocharitidae; genus Melanocharis; species Melanocharis versteri. The sequence continues at coordinate 164,555 of VZTG01006037.1, forward strand.
GTACCTCCCTTGCTTTACTCTCCAAGATTCTTAATATAGGAGAACCAAACCCTCATTTTCCTGTTTGCAAAGGCTTCTACAGCAGCTGAAGTTAATAAAAGTGGAGATGATGTAAATCTAAGCCCATAGAGCTCCCACAGCTGGATAAAAGCTTTGAGTCTGTGAATTTTGAAGTCTGTTTTGACCATGTGTTTTCAGCTTCTAGAAGTTACACTGCACAAGGCAGAACAGCCACTGAAAGCCCTGGATGGTCCATGGTTGTGTGGGGGGTTCTGCTCAGAGCAGCACCCGGAGGTGACAAGCATCCCTTGCAGGAAGGAGATCTCTTCCATGCTCTGTCCAGCCCTGTGGGATGTGATAAGGGGTTGCTGACCTGCCTGGAGCTTGGGGTCAGTAGCAGGTGGGGCAGGCTCCACGCTGCAGCCCTGCTCATCAGGCCCTCATTTAATTGGAGTAATTTCTTCAAGTCCTTGGTTGTTAGTCCGAGTATAGAGGAGGGGAAGAATCGGCTCCAGCTGCTCCAGCACAGCTTTCCTTGTCCATGAGGAGCTGAGGGTTGTGCTGTTTCAGATGACTAAAGGCTCACATGGACTGACTGCAGAAGCCAGAGCTCATGTGAGCATCTAGTGATGATGCTCCAGTTTTGTTTCTAGTTATTTATGTCTGCTCGTGCTTTGGAAACTTCTTTGTGGGTCTCAGCTACTATGGAGCCTTATCAAGGAGACAGATTTAAGTCTAAAAATTCAAGGGCTCTAGAGACTGAAGTCAATCTCTAAGGGGAAATGCAGTTTTCCTCAGCTTAAAATAACTTTAAAATGTCCTTTACTCTCCAAGGTCTCTTTCAAGGCTGTGCTTGGGTTCCGTTTTGACTTGTGCGGAGTCAGGTTCCTGGGAGAAAGGAGGGCCAGGAAATTCAGAAAAGGCAGTTGGGGAGGAGAAGGAAAGGGGGAAATGCTGATAAGGGTGACGAACAGTTTCACCTTCAGGAGTGATGAACTGTGGGAGAGTTGGCTGCATTGAGGGTCTGGCACAGCTTCAGCATGCGCACGTGGGGATGGATCAGCTGAGAGAAATGACTGCATTTATTCAATGAATTTACATGAGGTGCCTGCGTTGCCAGAAAGGGACGGGCTCCCGCCCCCTCCAAAACATCAGTGGCTCCATGCAGGAACGAGGAGTGGAGCAGCAGGCTCGGCAGAGGGACAGGGCTGGAAATTTTTCAGCAGAGCCTTTTCTGTGAAGGCTGCTGCACGATTGCACCTACGTGCAGAGAGGAGTTCAACTCTGCCCTGGGCTGTGGCTCTTACAAACGGGATTAATACATGGTTACACGTAGCCAGCCTGCTGCTGGTTATTCTGTAGGCTGCTTTTGCCTCTAGCCAAACTCTCTCCCCTTCTCCCCCAGGCCCTTATTCCTAGAAGTCCACCAGCAGCTTTTTATACTTCTGATTTGAGGTATTAGGTTCTGTTCTGTAGTTGTGTTTCCCTTAAAAACAGTGCCTGTATGCCGTGTGTAGGGCAGGAAACATTGATTTGTACTTAAATGTAAGGGACAGAAGAGGAGGAATAGGTTTGTGCCAAAAGGTTGGAGTTGCAAATGCTTTCATAGCATGTGTTGAGAGAACTGGGGCTTGAGGTGGGGAGTCTAAGGCCCCTCATGCATCCTTAGGTCCCTCAGAGTGTACTGCACTGCACTGCAAGTCCTGGGGAAACAAACCTCCAGCACCCAGGAGTCAAAGAGCTTGTTAAGAAAACACGCTGAAGAACTTTAATTACCAGAGAGGTGGTGGACTCCCCACCCATGGATGTGTTCAAGATCAGGCTGGATGGGGTTCTGAGTAACCTGGTCTAGAGGAAGGTATCACTTGGAACATCTTCCGTGAACTAGATGATCTTTAAGGTCCTTTACAACCCAAGCCCTTCTCTAATTCTACTTCTTCCTTAACCCTGCTGGGTTATTAACAAGGTGACTGTTAAACAGGCTTCCCAGGCCTGTGACTGGGGTGTTTGTATACTATAGGCTCTCCTCAGTACAACCTATTGAACCAGCAGCAACTGGGGGTCCTGCAGCTGATGCTCTGCTCCCTCAGCTTCCAGAGCCAAAGGGCGTTTGAAAGAACACCACATCCCCCAATCCTTCTAAAAACAACCCACAATAAGCAATGAATATTCAATTTTAAAATGGAATTAAATAGGGATTAGATTCTTCACTTTATGCCTGCTACAGCTGTTGCCTTTCTGCATGGCCCAGGGTGCTGCAGGATGTGACCTGAGCTGAAGGTCCGTGGCTCCATCTGAATGTGCATGTTCTATCTCAGTCGCATTTGGTGGGAGATGCTGGGGGATGAGGTACTGTGGTAAATACCAGCTTGGTGTAGGAATATTGGTCAGCCCACTGTACAGTAGAGAAGCTTCACTCTTAAAACTTTAATTCCTGATAGATGCCAGAATGACAGAGCCTGTCCCTGGCGGCACGTCACAGTCCCTACCTTGGAGTGATGCTCCTGCTGCAGGGGCCTCATGGGACACACAGGGCTGCTTGTGTAAAGTCTGTGCTGTAAAATTCCCTGGCTGCTCTGAATTAATTCCTTTTTTAGCTAGAAAGTTGCCTCTGAGTAGGGGGGAAAAAAAATGGTGCCATCGTGTTTTTAATGTGTGATTGAAAATCCATGACAGCTTTTACTGTCCTGCATTCCGCCTTACTGATAGTTATCCATACTGGTAATACTGTCAACGTCAGTTTTAACTAGTTAACCATCATCAACATGTCTTTGTTTGGGTCTGAGTTTGTCTGAATTTTGTATTACGTCTTGTTAGACCACGTTTGCTAAAGGACAGAGCTCTTTGATCGAATTTCTGTTCCTTACGTAGGTACTTGCAAACTGTGATCAGATTGTCCTATTAACCTTCTCCCTTCAGTAGGGAGAACAGATGGTGCTTCTGGAGCCTTTCTCTAAGCTGAGCTTTTGGTCCTTTAATCATTCTCTTGGAGGTTCTTTGCACTGGATTCAGTTTTTCAATATTCTTCTTGAATTGCAAGCATTAAAACTTACTAGAATTTTGATAATGCTAATGCCACATGCTGATTTATTTTTCATTTTGAGCATCCCACATCTAAAGTTCTCTGAGCTTCCCTTGAGCACAGAACCATTCCAGCACAGTGTGCTCAGCTTCTCGAATTGCATGTTGACCATGAATTTCCTGCCAAAATCAATGGCTTCACAGGGTGCTGCCCCATTGTTTGTGTTGCTCTGTGTGTGTGTGGCAGTACTGAAGTCTATGCTGTGTTCTTTGGTGGAGCTTGTTTAGCCATGTGGATCTGCTGTTCCTTTCTCAGTTATTTAGCAGTCCTACAATGTTTGCCATCCTCAGGCTTGATAAGTAATGATTTTAGACTCTCTTCTACTCATTTACACCACAGGGCCAAGGAGCAGCCTCTGCCAAGTCCTCAGTAGGAACATGCGCATATACCTGTGACTATTCAGTCACCGCATCATGAAATGATTTTCATCTGTTAATACATATCATATTATTTCCTCATCTCAATCAAATCATTGTGTAGCATGAAGCTAAATTATTTATGGAAAGTCCACAGTGTCATTTTATTGACTAAAATCATGTTAAAGTATATTATTTTATACTTAAAAAAATCTATAATACTCGGTACTGTGCATTCTGGAGAATTTCCAATTTATACAGATTAATTTTATCACACTCATTTACTGGAGATCATTCTTAGGATTTTCCGTTTAATTCTTAAAATACTTGGCACATCAGCAGATTTTTTTCCAGCTACTGTGACTTCCATGTACCCAACATATTTAAAATTGATATCAATAATAGAGTGATTCAGGATGTTCTTTTAAAACTGTGGTGCAAGTCATCCAAACCTGCTGAATTTAGGTTCTGTTTAATTAGCTGCACTTTCAGATTCTGCTTAGTTGGTAGTAGAATAAGGAGTGTGGAACTGATGATGTAACCCATGCAGACAGCACTGAACTACTGCCACTCTGCAATGAAAAGTGTTAAAAATATCTTGTAATTTTTTTGGCCCCTACCTTGTGGAACTGATTGAAACAGCAGTGGAATAATCTTCAATTGCCTTAAACCCCACCTATATGGTTCTTAATTTTACTAGCTAAATTTGCCTCTGGGCCTTCCTTTATTAAACTTGCAGTTGCTGGTTTTTGGTCCCTTGTCATCACCTTTCCCTTTCTCCAGGGTGATGTGTTTTTAATCCTGTGCTTCCAAGTGGCTGATTGTTGGACACAGCATTTTTGAATTAGTACGTTGTCATCTGGGTGGTGGTGATAATGTTTGGAGGGCATTTCAGTGGCAGCCATGTGGGACCTCCAGTTTTTCTGTGCTGAAATCTCCTGCAGTATCTCAGGTTTTATTCTCTACCCATTCTTGATGATTGTTAAAGAACAAGAGTAAAATCTCAGCTTTATCTTTTATCTGAGCTATCACTGACTCAAATACTGAGAATTGTTCCATTTCTTCCCTATTTGCCATTCACAAATACATTAAAACCAATTATTTCTCCACATTCTGTGTTTGCCAGCATGCAGCACCGTTGAGGAGTGGAGTTTCAGAAATGAGCAATTCTGGCTTCTCTGGTGTGTTGTAGTCTTCTGCTGCCTAGACAGATAAAACAAACTAACCATACGAGAGACAGAGAGGAAACAAATCCGAGGTTTATTTGCTTCAACTTTTTTCCCTGGGTATCCATGCTTTGCTGTTGGTTTCCAGTGAGAAACCCAGAAGAAAACCTTTCATATACTAAACTGTACATCTGACTCTAACAGTTGGTGGAGCATCATTGCACAAAGTCGATGTTCTGTGTGCCCCACAGGGCTCTCCAGTGGAGCACTTGTTAGCTGAGAAAGATAGATACGTTTGAAAAAGAGAGGTGTTACCTTCCAGAGACTTGCTCACATGTGGCTGTATGCAGTGAAGCACTATTAGTTCCTCGGGATATTTGCCAGCCAGCTTCAGAAGGTCTGAAATTTTCCTCTTGTCCTGGATCTGGTAGGACAGCAGGCTGTTCTGTTGTTGCCTTGCTACTCTTAAGAGCACCCCATGCAAGGTTTGAAAGCTGTCGATGCAGAGGGCTTGTGGGGATGAAGATTCCTCCCAAGTACATGCATTATGAAAGCACTGTGCATAGTTAATAGCTAAAGCCAGATTTAAGGATAGAGGACAGAATAGTGCATTATTCTCAAAATGCGTAGCTTGAGCTCACCTGTATGCACAAGTCAGTGCAGTGCATAGGGAGAAAATCAGCTAATCCACAGCATCTACTGAGTGCAGAGCCTTGGGGCAGGGGAGCAAATGCAAAGCAACTCAGGCATGCTCAGCTTGCTTTCACTGAAAGCTGAAATTATTCAAATTGTTTTGTGTTGGGCTTCAGCTTAGGGTTTCCTCAGCTTGGTGTAAACAGGGTTCCTTGTTTGTCTTGTGCCTCGTTTCTCTTATTCTTTGAACAGTGAGGGAATTCTTTGATGATTTGTGTGGCACTCAATTAATGGGATTTTTATTACTAGACTCAGCTGATTTGTAGAAACAAATAAAGAAAATATTTTTAAAAGGCTTCCTTTGTGAAAACCACGTCTAAGCGTTATGAATGACCTTGATAGCGAAACTACAGATGCATCACACAGCTTCTAAGTTAGCCTTTCTGAAATCTCATCCATGCTCTACCTTTGAAGCAGTTCTTATAAGGATTATCTCCTCTACCCTCAGCCTCTATCCTCCATAATTGAAAGTTTATGCAGTAGCCATGTGATTTCAATATGGGCTGCTGGCAAATGTGACTTCTTTAATTCTCTCCCTGTGCCACAATGCGATGGGAATGAAGATGGTAGTTGTTACACTTGATAACTGCAAATACTGTTAATGTTGTTGCCAGACAAAACAAGTGTTCCAAATTGGATGGATTTTTTTCACCCCCTTTAATTTTGACCCTCCCACCTCAATTTGGCAGAACTGAGATGTAATGAACTCAGTACTTAGACCTACCTGCTTGATGCTGCAGAAGATTCTCTGTAAGTCTGAGTGTCCCACAATGGGCAGGTCTGTCAGTTCTGTATTATTGAATATTCTGTATTATAGGCATGTCTGCCTTCTGCACTCTGCTGTAATGTGGCTGTTAGTCAGTAAAAATACACAGGATGAAATATGGCCCCTGTCAATGCTACTACTGAGGTGCACTCGCAAGTCGGGACCCTTGAGAGTAACTGCAAGTGTTGCCAAGTGCACAGTGTACCTGCAAAAGGGAAGATGTCCTTTGGAAAACACGGTCTCAGGTTGTGGGTGGTTAGGAACTGATGCTTTAAATTGTAGTTTCGTGCAGATGGCAATCACAAACAGCATTTTTTATCCTTTTGCTTTATACTGTTTTTCTGTAAGTCTGCTTCATCTGAATGTGCCCTGAACTTCCAAAGCAGTAGTGGAGAGGGCAGCCTCAATTGTCAAGTTGGCCATGGGCTGGAGATACTGAGTGTCTATTAATTAGAGCAGTGTGGCAGGATCTCTTCATTCCCTGAATAGTGGCAAGCACAGTAGTATGCCGTTGGAATATTTTCTTCTACCAAAGGCACATCTACATGCTTTAAACTTAATGTAGCAAACCTGACTTTAAAGATGCCTTAGAGGTCTCATTTGTTATTGCAGATGGGGCCTCTGGTGTGTGATGATTTATGAGAGATGGCTCCTGTCTGCTTCAGAGAAAGCACTCTGTGCCCATAAGCAAGTCTCTCTGACACCCTGTTGGCAGTGGGGTGTGAATTCATTGCAGGAGAGATGTTATTTGAGTCACCTCAGAAGTGACTTACGGTAAATGATCCAGGTCGCCTCCAAGAGCTGTATTTTCAGTATGCTTAATGTTTAAGGTTTGAGATCAGATTTTTGGGATGTTTCCTGCTGGAGCAGGATGGAGGCTGAGTGTTGTGTACAAGCCGCGCTCGGGGGCTGGTCAGACACACTTGACACTGGGATTCTGCCTGTCTTCAGCAGGAAGCAAGAGCGTTTGTTCCCAGGGTTTGGTCTCAAAGCTGCTGTGTGCTTGATGTCACAAAGCCACCCAGCACTGAGGTTCAAAGAACTCTTGCTGCTGGAGCAGCTGTTGGCTCCAAGGGTATGTGTCCTGTCAGCAGAGCAGGTGACTTTGGGTGATGCAGATCCACCAGACACAGTGAGTGTCTCTGAGCATCACCAGGCTCTTGCTGCAGACCTGTGCTGACTGTGGCCAGAACCTTCACTCCTGTGTCCCACACCTCTGCTGTGCTTCTAAATCATTGATACTACAGGTGATTTTGGAGATGAGATCCTGGCCTGAGGTTGTTCTGGGAAATGGCTCAGGAAGGGAATTCCCTTGAGCTGCCCTGCAGGGGCTGTGGGCTCAGTGTGGGAGGTGATGTGGCGGTGGCTGCATCCATCCCAGGGTAGCTGCACTTGTCAGAGGAGAGGTGAATGGGATTAGTGAACACTGAGTTCCCTGGGCGTTATCAAATCACAGAATCATTGGTTCAGGAAACTCTAAAAAGTGTAAAATCATCAGTGAATATAAGAATATAGGGCAGTAGCTAATATGTTGTGTGTACCTAGATACCTTTCCCTCTCTCTGCTAATACCCTGTAGAAACAGGTTTCTGATCTGTACAGCCCATCTTTATGCTGAGAATGGAGAAATATAAACAAATTGGGTTTGTTTGTGACAGTTCACATTTCATGTTAAGTTTCACCTTCCTCGTGTGCTAATCATTAAATCAAATACCATGATGCCAACTATGTGTTTTTATTTTAAGCTTATTAATATATCAGCTGCTTCTTCATACTTCTCTCTTGTTCAGAAAGACAGTTCTTGGCGTAGAAGATAAAATGTATTTGTTTTCACTGTTAATAAACATCCAGTTACATTCATTGACAGGGCAATGAATCAGTGCAGCAACATGCCAAGTCTGCCGAGGCCACTTCAGGAATGTGGTGCTGCAGTTCCCTGCAGATCAAGCACAAGGTTCTCATGGGTCTGTTGTTTTCTGCTGTCCACCTCTGAGAAAATTAATTGCAGAACATGAGAAAGGGAACTTTCTTGCAAGCTGCACATGCTGTGAGCAGAGATGAATGGAAAAGGATTTTGAAAATACCTGAGTCCTCATTTTGGAAAAGGTGGAAAAATGATCTATTTTAATTCATCCCCGGTGGGATTCTGCCAGTGTGGAGTAAATCACAAGACAGATTTGTTGTCCTTGTAGTGTTATCTTTCTGTAACAGCACAAACTTGCCTATTTGGTGGATAGAAAAGGTTTTACAGCTCAGTTATTAAAGGAGTGAGAACCAACCTGGCTGCACTATGAAAGAGATGCGCTGATGTGATTTCAGTGTGAAATGGTCCCAGATGCTGTGGTTCTTGAAAAGCTTTTAATGTTTGGAAATAGTTTCTAGTTTTAGGATTTGGGAGGAAAAGGTGATTTGATTTTCTGGGGGCTTTTTTTCACTTAGCTTCTCCTTCCTTTCCTTTTTTTCACTCTTCATTTGATTTAGAATGTAGGAGAAATTAAACTGTTTTGCTTTAGTTGACAAAGACACAAATTTCCCTTCTGTTTTGTAACAGATTATTTTTTGTTGTTTGGAGTAATTATATTAATTTATTTTTGTCTCCAGGCTAAGAATATTTTCCTATCCTCATCATTGTAGTTGAACATAGGTCTTGGAGTCTGTGTCTTGTGTTTTTCAGCTTTTTCCCTGTGGGCAGGCTTTAGCATCAATAGGGCTTTTTTTCCACCAAGCTACTTTGATCCACAACACAGGTAGTGATATCCAGGGCTCACCTCCCTTCTAAACTGGAACATCTCTCTTCACAGGAAAGAATCTAAAGAATTACTTGTAGCAGGGAAATAAATTCAGCATGGAGTTTCATATCTGATTTCAGCCATGCAAACTGTTATCTTGGCTAAAGGGAATATACTTGGTCCTTAAAAACAATTACTTCAATTATTTTTTGCTATGCTGCACCCTGGATGGCATATATGGCCAGTGGGACTTACTTAAAATGTATGTTCTTAATATCAGCTCAGAAGGAAAGCCATCTCAGCTGGAAAAAAAATTAATGTAATGTAAAAAATTAGATTATTTTTTCCATCTGACCTTGCCTCTATTTAGTTATCTCAGCTTTTGATGTTGAATTTACAGATTAATAATTGTAGCTGCTTGAGCAAAGTCAGGGCAGAGAACAATTACAACTGTAAACAAATCCCTCTTCAACTCTGCCTTTCCCTCATTTGGAGTGCAGTGTCTACAGCACTGCTGTAACTGTGCATACAATTACTCACTTTCCTAATAACTCTGGGAAAACTAATTACTTTTTCAGAGCCATTGGCAGCCAAAGGAGGGTTTTCTGCTGCCGGTGCAGCTGAGGGTCTGCTGGGCACGTTTACCCTGCGTCATCATGATGCCACACCGCAGTTTATTCCATCACAGCTGCCTCTCGTGGCAGCAGCAGCCCAGCAGCCACAGCTCAGAGGCCTGCTCAGGGGCAACAAAGGGTTTTTCAGGCTGGTTTTGCACTCTGTGCTGAGTTTTACTCAGTCCTTGCTTAGCCTGCTATACATCTCTAGTTCAGTGCTTTGAGGCTGGCTTGTCTCGCTGTGATCCATCCCCAGGCAGGCTTTTGGTGCTGTTCCAGGGCACACCTTGCTGTGCCTGTGATGGTCCAGCTGTGTGGGTCAGTCCCTATTGCAGGTGCTGGCTAGACTTTGCTTTGACTATTTCGTAGATGAAGTTTAGAGACTGGAGTCAGAGGTGCTGCAGTGACTGCAGCTGGGTAAGAGCTGTAAAGGTCAGGTCCATCAGCCCCACAGCAGCTGATGGCGTGTGACTGCAGGTGTGACTTCTGGAGGTGCTGTGGCCAGCACACCTTGCAGCGTGTCTTCAGAGTACACGCTGTTCTTGGAAACCAGACCTGAAACTGGCTTTGCCTTCAGGGGTTTGTAGTGGAACAGCCTGTTATAGCGTAACTACCTGAATTTTGGACTTGGAATGCCTCTTAATCATCTCATAAATCTAATCAGTGCTGTAATTTTTGGAAAACTCAGGATTCAGCTTGGAGCTGAAGCCAAGTGTTCTTGGAGAAGATCTAAATCTGTTGGAGAAGGTGGATCCTTGAGCTGGAAGCGTGATACAGAGCAGACACCTGTCCTCGCTGTTGCTGACAGAATTGAAGAGCTGCTGTCCATGCTAAGCAGGTTTTATTTTGCATCTGTAGGTTTGGGGGTGCTTTTAACCCTGAGTACTGCACACCAGATCAAAAACAGGATTAGAAAATTAGATGTTTAATTATTACCTCATTAGGTATACGGACCTGCTGTACAGAGCCTCCCTGTCCTAACCCCAAAGTTGTTGCTGAAGTTCAAACCTTTAAATATGGGGGCTCTCTGTCTACTCTAAGGCATTTTTTAGAATTAAAGACCAACTGATTTGCCTGTAATTTGTAGCCCAGCTCTCTGTTTGATGCTAGTGGAGTTTGAGAGCTGACTTAGTGCTCTGTCCAAGAAGGAATGAACCCTCCTCTGAGACAGGGGAGTTCTCCTGAGTCTGTCATGCCTGCCTCACTTCATCTCTGCCTGGATTTCCAAGACTGTGAAATGACTGATAAATTGTGGAGCTGTGAAGGTGCAAATAACTGCAGTGCTCTGAGAACCTTTCCTGTGAAGTGGTAGTGAAAAGCAGTTTTACGGCTATTGCTCCTTTGTGCTTTGTGCACACCAGCCACAGTTACCACAACACCACAGGCAGCTGCAGTGCTTCTATAATTAGCTGATGACATGGGGAGCACTGGTGAAATAAACTTTCCTTGGGAGTACACCAGCTAGTTACCCAAACACATATTGCCTTTTAAAAGACATCGTGGAAGGGGCCTTTTGAGTTACAACTAGCACTATTTCACATGTTCTGTGTGTGAAAGGAATTCAGTTTTCTAATCTAGTGCTATAGCCAACTAACTGCCTCACTAAGAGAGCAGAAGGGCATTAAAGTGCTGAATTTAAAGCAACATTTAAAATTATTTTTGTCTAATAAATCGTTCCAGGAGCTGGATTTTGCCATATGCCCATGTTCCTGTTCCCACCAGCAGTCTTTTTGATCTCACATGTGGTTTTTGCACCATGTCATATCCTGTCACAAAGTTCTCCCTACCCAGTCCTATCACTGACTTCAATGTTGCTTTGTGTAAATGTGAATGACTCAACATGGAGGAAGTCTTAGAGATGGGGACAAAGCCTGAGCAGAAGGATCCTCCCTCTCTTCTCCCTACTGCCAGCCAAGCCATCTGAGGAGATAAAAGTGTTTTTCTTTCCCTCTCTATTTGCACTGAGTTTGCCTGCAGTGTTTAGTGTGCTGAGCACTGCTTGCATCTCACCTTGTGCTGTTGGCTGTGTGGGGTTTTGGGGCAGTAGAAATAACCAAGCTCGGATGCTGGAGGGAGGCTGGTGATTCATTACAAAGGTAATGTCAGCCCTGAGCATCACAGCACTGTGCTCCTTGGGGCCTGGGAGGCTTCCCCACTGCCCTGCACTGTTGACCAAAATGGGCTCTAGGCAGGGCAGCAGGAGCTGTGCCAGCCCCTTGACTGGGTCTGAGGGCAGAAGTGAGTGTGAGATTTTGGTGGGAAATCCCAGAAGTGCTCACAGGGCAGTTAGCATGGCAACCTGCACCCAAAAAATACTTGATACTTGTTTTGGTCTGCTTCAAAGGTCATATCAGGATATCTCCTGACATGAAACATGGGGATTGAATTCCATCTCTGTCAGGAGAGCTGCTCAGTTCTGAGGTACCTGTTTCTGTAGCTTCCATAAGCCCCAGCAAAGGCAGGAGTGTGGGATGTAGGAGAGGTCCTTGTGTTGACAAGCTGGTGAAACACTCGAGTAAACACTTGTTCCTTTGTATGGTCCCAGAGAATCTCTGATTTAAATGCTGGTGGTTGCAGGAAAGATGCTAATGAACCAAACCTAGCAGCCTCATTTACCCACATGAAATCAGTATCAGTGGATAACTCATTCTCCTGGAAAACACAATAATAGTAATGTAGTATACAGAACACAATGCTGCCCTCTAATAAGTCTGACAGGCAGATTGCAGTGTATATTTAGACTGTATTAGCCAGCCAGAGATTTCAAATGCTTTTATGTGTAGACCTTTGTAGCTCAACTCCTGCTCTTTGCTGGTTGAGCTAAACTAATTAAAGAAAAATGTACTATAGCTGAGAAGTCTGGAAAAGCTAAAAGCAGGCTTTCTAAACAAAATAACCCTCCTAAATGAACAGGTTTCAGTACTTTTTGCAGAAATGAAAGTTTCTTTGCCTTTTCTTTGGGAGTGAACAGGGCTATTACCCTACGTTTTGTTCAGGATCTTGGATCCATAAACATAGACCTTTACTGCAGACTATAAGCACTCAAAAAGACTTGCATTACCTGGCTCTTTTGCTCTTACAACATGAAGTGACAGTTCTGTTGAGATAAAAAGGCTACTAAGTCATTTAGTGCATGATATATGGCCTGTAGCCTGTGAGTAGCAGCTCTTCTGGTGTGTGTTTAAAGGTTTAAAGCTCATTGAGGCTGAAGTGTGCAGTGCCTGAGGGCTGCCTGCACAGCCTTCTTAGAGCCTGTAACCTGTGGAGCTCCAGCTCTCGTGCTTCTCCCTCGGTGTGCGTGCAAAATGCTGCCCCTCTGCTTAGGCTGGTGCAAGCTGCCAGGCACAGGACATCTGTGTCCTTGATGGCTGCAGTGGGAATATCTCCTGTCTCAGGTGCTGGAGTGCTGCTCGGGATCTTGCTCCAGGCCAGGAAATGTGTCAGGGCTTTTGCGAGGAGGGTGTTACCAGTAAAATAGTTGCCAGGTGTTGTAGAGCTGTATTTAAAGGGTGCCGGTTGGTTTGAAAGCCTTACAGCTGTAGGAGATAAGTTCCACAGGACGTCCTCTCCTCATTTGCACAGCTCCATAGGGACCAGATATAGGTGGGGTTGGGGTCTGTGCATTGGATTGCTCAGCAGAAGCACCATCTGGATCAGTCTATTGGTGAAAGTGGTTATGGTCTCATTGGTGCACCCACTTACCTAGAGGAGTCCTTTCCATGTCCTATGCTATCCCACGGGTTGGAACAGAATCCAAAAATCCCGATTTCATCTATTTTTATGAAGACTCCTTGTTTCTTTTTCGGGTATTTTTTTCTCAAGAGCTGATTAGCTTTCTGAAGCAGTGAACTTGTGCTCTTGTCTCTCCAGACTGCAAACACTGCATTCAGCTGGGACTGGCCTGATGCGTGTTCATCTGGGTTGAACCATTGCAGAGAGACTTGGGCAGCTTCAGGCTCCCTCTTGGTCGTTCTGAATTTGACTCGAGTAGCCTGTTCTTATCTTCTTGATGGTGAAAATTGGCCCAGAGTAGGAAAACTTTATCTGTGCATGTAATGTAGAGGCAATATCTGCCTTGAAGTGGAAATGTAGAAGCTGCCGTGTTCAGCCTGTTCCCTCTGCAGCCGGAGTTTGGAGGATGGATTTGGCGTTCGAAGAAATACTGGCACACTGTGCTGTTGAACGCTGGCCCACTTCAACTGCTGATGGAAAGATAAAATACATTTTGCTCTTGGCTGGCTTCCTTGCTTGCTGATGCTAATAACATCACGAGCTAAGCGTTTCAGGGGTCATCTTGAGAGAAGCAGAGACCTGAATCCCCCTGATCGCACTTTCCTGATGTTGTTGCCATTCCAGGGAAACATTGTCGGGTCAGAGATCAGTGTTTGCACGTCAGCAGAGTGGGTGCCAGGTGACTTTGAGGGCTGCTGTGCAATCGGAGTCATGATCCAAAGCAGGAATGGTGGTGGTTCTCTGGACTGGCAGGTTTCTCCATGCCCACCTCCTAATTTTTGCACTTGTACAAAGGTCAGACTGAAAACCTGCGGGACTGCAGCTTTCACAACCGCCTTTATAGGATATGAGGCTGAGGAATACCTGGTCATGTATGTACATCTTTATTGTCCTCTAGGAAGTTTTGTAGTCTCTTCATCATTTTGTAGCACCCCAGGGAGCTTTTCTGTCTCTGCCAATTAATTTGCTGTGGTTATTTCAATTTTGTTCACAACCTGCTCGACAAAAACTCCTTAAAGCTAGGCTCTTCACATCGAGAGAGGAAAAACACGAAGCTGGTCTGGATCACAAGTAACAGTAGGAGACATAATGCTTAGCCATAAAAATTGCATACATGCTTATAAGCTGATGCATTGAAAACTCAAGTGCTTCCTCAGCTGCCTGCCACTTTGAATGTTAAAGATGATAGAAATAAACTTTAATTTGTTCATTAGTGTGAAAAATCAAACAACTGCAAAGGCAGCTTTTATTATACCTCGCTCAGAGGGGTTTTGCGACAACTATTTAAGGCCAGTTATTCCTTGATCTGTCATTGTCTCACATAGCCATCACTTGTCTTTCTTGTAGTCCCATAGTGGGAATTTATGCTTTTAGCACCTGATTATGGAGACTTTGGTTTTGCCTGGACACCCAAGAAATATGGAAGAGAAGGGGAAACATGTGGTGTCACCAGTCACTAGTTCTAAAAATATTTAATCGTGAAACGAACATGCAAAGTACCGTTTAAATGTTCCATTAGATATGCCCACTGTCTCTCTTTTCTCCATGAAGAGGAGTATTGAATGAAGAATTGCTTAGGATTTCCATGTGTGTGCTGCTTCAGTGCAGGACTTGGCAGGTAGTAGAGGGCTGCTGTGCAGTGCTCTGGCTTAACTCAGGGAGGCTGTGCCATCTCCCCTGCTCATGCTGTCAGGCAAGCTTTGACTCATGGATGTTAATTAACCCCAAATCGTTTTTCAGCCTCTACTGTGGAATTTTTCTTTCTCAGCACTTAGGCTTCTGCATGAAATTGGTTTATTTATCCCACATTCCCCCAGAGTGGAGAATTTTAATTCTGTAAGCACCAAATGTCTCTTTTTCTTCCTCTACATGAGGCCTTTTATTAGCCTGCTGCTGCAAATCAGTAATTAGCTGCAGAAGGGATATCTGCAATTGTATTTTCTACCTGGGGAGGTTGCAGTAGGTGCAGGGTGGCAGCAGCTCAGCCAGTCCATGTACAGCCAGCCTAGTGCCAGCTCTGCTTCTGCTTGTGCTCCGTCTCCTGGCAGCTTTCTCTAAGGGTGCTGCATAATTGCTCTGCTGGAGGAATTTTCATTAATAATGGAATTTAACTTTTTAATGTGCTATTAACTAGATTTCCGTCCCTTAGGCTGATATTAGCTGTGGTGGTTTATGGGGCTTTTCATGGGCACACAAATAGAATTGTGTGCAGAATTTCGACCTGTCAGTCAGGGTGATGAGTCCCAGGGCTGTCAGTGAAATTTGCCAACTGACCTGAGGTGAGGCACTTGGATCCTGTGAATGTGAGTTTTTCAGGAAGACTTCATGTTACTGAACTTTAAAGTGCTGGAGGCTGCTCTGGGAGAGGGAGGATGTCCTGTGCCTCAGTTTTCTCTAGTAATTTTAGTCTAGGTGACAAAATAACTTTGATTGCCTGGAGCCTTGATGCTTCAAGCAATTTAAAATGGTATTGCCTCTGAGGATTTACTGCCATACAAACATCAACAAGCTCATCTGCCCTCAAGAAAAGATGGCTTGATAAAGCTTCCCCTTGCAGACGTGGAGAATGGTGAGGTTGCCCAGTGAATCCAGGGGGACTTCATGTCCGTTCCTGGGAGAATTCCAGTAGGGCCTGTCCATGTCCCATCTCAGCTGCTTGGCACAGTCCCATGAGGGACTTGGTGTTTTCTTGAAGAGCTGAAAGCCAAGTCAGATATGCTTATCAGGAAAGGAATTTTGACTGGTTTCAGGTTCCTTATATTTATTAAAATCTGTTTTTCTTCTCCTGGTTATAAATTAAGGCAGTGCTTTCAAGACTCTTTAATTGAGGCTGTAACAAGGCTCATCATATCTGGCAATGATGAATAAAGGGTTTGACTGGAGCATATGTTAATGCACAGAGAACAATGACGCTGAAAATAAATGTCCCCAAAGTGCCATATTTGGCAGTGGCTGCAGGAAATCTGTAGTAAACGATGCAGTGCTGCTGTTGTGCTTATGAGGGACAACAGCAGTTTCTGGCTGGTTCAAGGATTTCATTCTGCTGAGCTCGTGTGTGGGCAGTGACCTGCAATGAGTGTCTTGCAACCAGGTTTTCGAAAGTAGCCACTGGTCTGAGCTGTGGAAGAGGTTTGTTGTCATTCTCTCTGCAGAAGGCTGCGAGAATGCAAGGCACCTCCAGCACCAGATGCAGGGACTTTGGGGTTCTGGGGGCCCAGTGGGTTTGAAATATGGGCTGTAATTTGATTATTTATTAAAGGTTTTCAGGCTGCATGTGGCCAAGGTGCTGAGTGTCCGTTTCTGGAATACAGATCTCTCTGCCTATGTTACAGGATGCCAGCTACCAAAATGTGGCCCTGCATATTTATTTGCATTTGTGCTATGTAGCCTAAACCACTTGGATGTAAGAGCAAAATGCCTTTTGCACTGGCCTGGTGTTTGTATCACAAGCAGAGCTATTTAAGCATAATATAAGCCACTTTCTTTTGCAAAATGGATCTTTTTCCTCTTTTGCTCTTATGTTTACTGCCTTGGCATGTAACTGAAACAAAAAAAAGCCTCTTATTTATCACTTGTAAGGGTTTTAGTGGTGGCAGTATGATGGCCCTGGAAAGGCACGTATTAAAAAGCTTGGGGGAGTTGTAAGCTTGTTGATTAGTAAGAGATTTATTTCTCATCTGTGGGCACAAAATTTCTGTTACACATCAATTCATTAAGCAGATTAAATAAAGCCAACCAAGTTGGCTGTGAGCACAGTGCTATTTTCACATAAAACGAGGGGGGATGCATAGACAATTCATTTATCATACATTAGGCAATAAAGTTCAGCTCAAGGCTTATGCCTCCCACCACTGCTTTCATTTTAGGGGACAAAAAGCCAAATCTGAAAGCACAGGTAAAGTCTGTAACCCTCCTTTTCCAGAAAGGGGGTTAATGCAGAGGACGGGGCAGCACAAGGTAGAGAATGGGGATGATCGAAGCGTTCTGCTCCAAGAGGCTGCAGCCACCTTGCAGGCTTCCCAGGAACGCATCTGGAGGCTGAGCGAGGTGAGGGGAAAGAGAGGGAAGCACTTGGCCGTGGGTGGGGGTCTGTGTTCGTGGTCAGCTTTGCTGTTGCATAGTGGTGTGTTTGCACCTGCAGCGTGGCCGGGGCGCGTGCTGGGCTGGCCGTGGGCAGCAGCTCCAGCAGCCATGGCAAGCAGCAGATGGGACAGCGTGTCGCTGGATGCTCTCACACAGGCTGTGCAGCTGGGCCGGGGTCCCATCCCTCCTCCCAGGGAAATAAACATTGCAAACTGCCTGCTCTGGCTTAAGCCGAGCCTGCCCAGAGCCTGCGATCGTAGGCAGGCGTTTAACCAGACCGTGCAGAGCCAGCCGTGTTTTTCAAGCAGGCATATCTGAGCCCTGTGGCAGGAGCAAAAAGCCTGGCAATGTTTTTTTTCTCTCTGACAAAGCAGAGCTGCTGCAGATGCCACAGAGAAGATCTGTGTTAGACAGCTTGTAACAACACCCTTGCCACAGCTAGGAGTGGACTAGGGAACGCTGCGTGGGAGAAATACCTGCATCCCTGTGCCAGAGAGGTCTTTTGCTTACCAGAAGATTTTTTACCTGGAGTGGCTACAGGTACAAACATACAGAGTTGTGGAAACAATTTGTATAATTGCCCTAAAGAACTGTGGTTGAGAGTTATGGGAATATAGTATACTGTGAATAATAGAAAAATAACACTAAACGAACAACAGCAACAACAAAAACCCACCAAACCCCTCCTCCAAGCAAAATAAAAGACCCTGGCTGCTAGAGGGTTTCCAAACCTCAGCTGGGTGTCTTTGCTCTGTGTTTCTTGTTGTTCCATGTTCTGGGAGGGCTTATTAAATCAGGACAGTGCTGTAGCAGGTCTGGCCGACAGGTCAGATTTTCCTGGACCTGCTAAGTCAGGCCGAAAGTCATGACAGTTGTGACAAACCCTGCCAGATGTGCACTAGCCTCCCAAAAGGAGTTGGGGGTTGTGGTGCCACTGATCTGTGCCTGGGGAGCCTGTCCAAGGCAGAGTTTGGGTTTCTCTGGCAGAGCTGTGCAAACACCAAGGAGGCAGAGGTGCTGTTACTGAAGATGGTCTAGAAAATGAGAGTTGTTTTCCTCTTTTCTGAAAATAGATCTTGCCTGAATAAACTCCTAGTTCTTTAAAGAACACCTGACAACCAGCCTGGCTTTTACAGCACACTGGGATTCAGTGCTGAGTGAGTGAAGGCTTGGTTCACTTCAGTGGTTGCTTTCTCATTAGAATTGTGCTAGGAAAACACACTGTCAGTTCAGCAGGGAGAGAAATTAGACTAATCCTTTGGGGATTTTCTTGTTCTTACTCCAAGATACTGCTTCATTAATGAAACAGAGGAAAATAGCGGATTTCAGACTTTTTTTCCTTTACAAAAAAAAAGCTGATAAAATGAGCTTGTAACAACTTTTAACTTTGAATGAAGAACTGATAGGAATTAACCAAAATATTTGTTCAATACTCTTGATTTTTGATCTCTGTGGGAAAGATAGCAAGCATGGATATATATCAAGACCAGAAACCTGAGCTGGAAAATCACCTTCAGACAAACCCAATTTGCTCCCCGAGTTACAGCTTCCAACCCACCATGGCTACTTATACAGCAGAAACATGAATTTGTGTTTGTCCTCACCCACCCAGTCGCCGCTCATCTGTAGGTATGACATCTGCTCCCAGTCACTGGGAGCCAAAATCTCCGCTTTTCCTCATGCTGTTTCTGTCACGTAGCTCTAAGCAGGCTTCACTGGAGATTAACATGTTTAAAAGCTTTTCCTGTAAATTATCTTCAGCTGTATTAATTGACAAGTTCTTTAGTTCTTGCTAGTGTTTCACTGAGCCTTAGCTGCCTAAGAGGGAAATAAATGTCACTGCCTTCTCTAGGACAGCAGGACTTTGTGAGCTTGCAGTTGAACTGAGACATCCCTTGGGATTGCCTTACAGGCAGAAAAAGTCCTGCAGACTGCATATTAAACTTCCTATTTTTAACTTTATGTCAGGTTTAGAGAGCATAGCAAGACAACTCGATTTTCCCCTGAGGATTCAAGTAGAAATATCACTGTCATTTCAGTTCACTACTTGGGGATAATTAATTACCGCTGAGGACAACTAATCATTTTTAGGATTTTTTTTTTTCCTTGGGAAGGGCAGGAACAAACACTGGGTAAAAGCCTCTGGCTGACCCCACATGGGGCCAAGCCAAGGCACTGTGATATACAAAATACAATAATTATTTGCAGCCTTGAGCCTTGGTGATTCAGAGTGGGTTTGGTGGTGTTTGGGTTCCTTGGTCCTGCCCTTGATGGGTGAAACCATAACTCAGTTGACGTGGACAGTTTGTTCAGTAGTGATTCCTGATTTCAGGTGATTGTGGAGAAAGCTCTGCCTGTGGCAAGAGCCAGAAGGGCTCAAAACTATATAGATGAGTTGTTCATTCCATGCTGCTTGGGCAGTTGAGGATGAAAGGACCTTGAGCTTTCTGGCTTTCTTCTCCATCAGGCCAGCACCACGAGCCCATCCAGGAGGAGGTGTGACAGCAGCTGAAAATCCTTTGCTGTGGGTGTGATGGCTCAGGACTGAAGGATCTCAGAGTACTTAAACCTCTCTGATACCAGCTGCTGCTCTCCTACCTATCATCCCATCTCATACTGATTGCTGGATGCTCTGTGTTGCAGAGCCAGCCTCCTAATGACATGGTAAAAAAGGAGCTTGATATGAGCTGCTTTTTGCCAAGTTCAGCTGTGTTCCCTCTGTGGTCTTGGCAGGCCTCATTGCTATGATAAACATATCCACAACTTTAAGGAAAAACAAGGGTGATTCTTTCTCCAGGACTCTCAGGCATGTCACAATTTCCTGGAAGAAGACACCACTGTTTAGAGACCCTGTCCCCTTGCCCACACCATTCCTGAATGTATCTTGACAAAAGCATCTTTCTGCTGGTGCTACTGGTACAAGTTTGCAGGTTTGTGGTGGCCCACTCATTAAAATCTGATGGTGGTTTTGAGCCCTGACAATCCTCCTGAATGTCACATGTGACACTTCTAGATCATGTTGGCAGAGCAGGGGCACACTGAACCAGAGGGCACACATGTTCTTAGCTTCAGGGTTTTCCCTGTGAGCTCAGCACCACCTGCTCAGGTCCTGATGCTGTTGGGCATCTGCAGAGTTTTCCCCCTGTTGTTCTTTCAAATATCTACCAGGGTTTTTGAATATACTTGCCATTGCTTCTGTACTGACTGCTAGGGAAATTTAGAAAAATTGTCTGGAGGAGGAGAAGCAAGAGTCCATTCTTAATGCAGCTGAAGAGACTTTTATGTAGCAAGAGGTAAAAGGAGAAACAGAGGGAAGGCTTTCCTGAACTCTGATAACATCCTGCTAGGGAGCTAGGGTTAGGAGGCATCTATTTTCCTGTTTAATTGTTGCATTTTATGAGCCCATGAAAACCACAAAAGTATTTAGGGTTTCCCAAGCTCTGTTTCACAAGACCCTGTAACCACCAGAGGAGAGATTGCACAGTCGCGGGTGTTGGGGACTGTTCATGACACAATCCTTTCCTGCCAGTACAGGTAGCCAGCACTAACACTGCTGCTGTGCCTGAGAATGAGGAAGGGAGGAAAATAGACACGCATGTTTAGTGTGCCCAAAGAGGTCTGTCAGGCTCAGATACTGCCCTGGAGTCATCATGGTGCATGTTCTAGGCAATCTCTCTGGTTTAATGAAGGATTTACTCATGGGCCATGTAAACCCAGACCTTTTTCCTCATTGCATATCCATCTTCTCTGACCTACTTGTTCTTACAGCATCAAGAGCTATGGTGTGTACATAGGACAGTGGGGAAGAGCAAAGGGTCAGTGAAGCCGACAGTATAAAGACTTGTTTTGTAAAGTAATACTGTAATTAAAGAATGTTTAGATCAATGGCCCAGTTGAGGACAGGTCTGATCCAGCAGGGCATGTGTACAGCATTTCAGTGCATGGCTGAACCATCCATATTGTGAGCTCCTCCCAGGGCTCCTGCTGAGGACAAACATCACGTCCCTCGGGTGGGAGAAACCAGGTACTGGTGGTACTTACCCACCAGGCTTTGTCATGCCCATGGTTGCTTCTCTTTTGCTCCTTAGGCCACGGTGTAGGTGTTAATGTAAACCCATGAATCTCTCAATGTGTGTGATATCGTGACTTCCATAGATATGTACAGGGCAATTATACAGATTGATTTCCAATAAACAGACACTTCAGAGCTAAGTGGAACATATTCTGGTAACGTGTCAGATCGAGAATGCTTTATAAATAAGTCATAGCAGTGATACGTGGTGTGAGAGTATCTTATAAATAAGTTAGACTGCCTGGGGTCAAGCATGCTTTCTTTAGGTCATGGTAAATGTGACAGAAAAGTCAGTTTTCTGCCTATGCTGTAACTTGCCTAGGGAAGTGGGACAGACTGGATGGTGGGAAGGAACACGGGCTAGTGGTAGAAAAACCAAATAATGTTGCCTGGACACTTTTCTGGAAAAATCTCTCTCTAGACTGAATAAGTGATACTTTAGCTCCTCAGCACAAATCCCAAATACACTTCTTTCTTGGTTTACACTGTCCCCAGTTAACCTGGTTTTGTCCCAGTCTGGCTTCTCCGAAGGAGAGCCATGATGGAGTAACCCAGTGGTTTTAAATGTTCTCTGCAAGTGAAGCCTGTTGTGCAGCAAGCTCATTTGCAATGGATATTTGGGATTTTGAGATCCAGGCATTTGGGAAGCTTTTCTGAGGAAGCACAGCACAGAGAATGAAGCATGAAAGTGTGTCTCCAAGTGGAAGATCACTTATTTTGCAGGCACTTAAGTAGAAAATGTGACCGCCTGTGCGCCCAGACGTCTGTCACGTACCCTCCAGCTGGTGTCCTCTCCTGCCTGGGGAGTTCTTGCTAGACTGAAGTGATGCTTTAGCATTTGACCTGAGTTAGAGGTGAAGTGCTCCATGGGCAGGGACAGTGTCATGGCTGGGTCTTTGCTTCATTCATGCAGCAAAAGGCTGTTGCAGGTGCTCTTGCTGCAGATGATTTCCTCAGCCATGGCTGCTTTGCTGCTGGCTGCCTGAATTTTGTCCAGAGTCTGCAAATACTGCCAACAGATGCAGCAGCTATTTTTTTACCCTCTGCACAGGATTGAGGACAGCAGAGCTTTTACATAAGTAAAGTTTATTCCTGCATGCATGCATGCAAGTCTCTAGTGCTGGCTCGTACTTGCAGCTGGTTCTAACCCTCAGTTAAACAAATTCCTGAGTTCTTTGTTTGTTCTTTTTCCTGTCAAACCTATGCTGAGCTGACTGAGCATTTAGCAAGAGTAAATCTGTAAGAAACACTAATAGAGAGCAGCTGTTATTATCTCGAGAGAAACATCAACGTGAATCTTCCCTCAAGGTATTTGTGTTTCAAAACCAAGAGAAAATGTTTAGACAGTGGCTGGGCCATTGGGGGGAGAATGAAACACATTTGTAAAGAGGGGTCTGATTAAAATCCCCCTCCATCTTCACAACCTGCCATTATGCCAGCCAAGGAGGGGCAGAGACCTCCCTGGCCAGCTGCCCTGTCTTCCTCCCCTTGCTGAAAACCTCATTGTACACCATATTCATGAACTTCAAGTGCCCTCTTAAAATCCATATTCCTGCTGGGAACCTGCTTTGAAGCCATCTTGTGCCGATCAAACCTTGCTAATTTCTAGGTTATGTGTATTCTTGGCCATATTTATCTGCACTGGGCTCCAGTGCTGTCCTATAAATACCTCGGGGAGGATCATATTCCCTCTTGCATTCTTCTTTGCTGGGTTTAAGTGGGCCAAGCTGCTTTAGTCTCTGTTGTGCAGAGCTCTGCTCGCGGCCGATGCTGCTGACCCTGCTCCAGATGGGCTCCATCTCACCCGCACGCTGCAGCGCAAGAAAGCCACTTCTTTAAATACAGAAGCCTTTCAGGTTGATAGGCTTAAAGATCAGCATCTTGTCTGGCATAAGGCTGGAATCTGCAAGTTCAGCATTTGGACTTAAATAGTTCTTCATTTTTCACACATTTTTAAAAAATTGCGGTATACACAGTAAACAGATGATGCTCAGCAGGGCACTGCATAAGCAGCTTTCTGTTGTGTATTGCTCTCAGTGATGGATGAAATTAGGCTTCAAGAGTTACTGGCAACCCTTCCCCAGATCTGTGGCAGGGGATGTTTTTTTGTGGTTTCATTTTCAACTCTTGCGCCATCACTTCTTAAAATGCTTGTTTAGCTCTGCCAACCTTCACAGAGGCTGAGGAATGTAGAAACACTTGGATCCAAATACCTTAAAAGGTTTATGAAGTTCAGATCAGCTATGAGTCTGGCGAGTGCCAACTAATGGAAGCTGTCACAGTAGCTGAGATTTATGGTTGGTTTTGTCCATTATCTCTCTGACTGTGTCCAAGGGCCAATGCCTCACCAGACCTCTCACGAAGCAGCCACAGATCAATGCTTCTGTAGGAAAAGTGTCTTCCCAACCTCCAATATTTGGCTTATTCCCTAAAGCAGGAGTGTTATTCTTCATAAAATGTGTCAGCCAGTACCTTTGGATGTTTTTTTCTTATAAATAGATGATCCTTTATGGATTCATGCCAGTCTCTTCCAATATAAGGCACGATTACATTGAGTTTCAAAGGTTGCTATAGCTGAATCGTGCAAGGAGAAAATAGGGTGAATTTTGGAAATGTTGTGATCCAGTTACAAGTCAGACTTCTTTAAATTTATGAATTTTTATTGAAAAACATAGTTGTACATAGTATTGTGCAACACATTCAATGACGACTGAGATTTTTATAATACAAGTTTTTCTTTGGTCATTTAATAGACAACCAGAATTACATGAATTTATTAAGGCTTGTGTTAATATTCTTAGTTCCACTTTGTTACTGAACCTTAAATTAAGCTTAAATAATTGGTAGAATAAAAGATTACCAGGAACATGGGAGTTAAATGATTTCTGATACTTGTCTGGAATGAGTGGATGTGAAAGGAGCAGCAGTTTTGAGGTGACTGCTTTCCCAAGCTGGTGTAAGCATGATGTTAATTAACATTTTTGCAGTGCTTTGAAAATGTAAATTGCTCCAGGAATGTTAAGTATCATTATTATGGCAGTCTTGAAAAGTAATAGCTTAATCTATGAAATTGAGTCCATTCTTTAGAATTACAAGTGGGACCATGATGTGGCTGCTAGAGTAGCAAACTGCAATTCAGGACACTTGGTTCAGCTCTTGGGGCTTTTTAGTGGGGTCTGTCTGAGGTCAGCTCGTGGCTGTTTACTGCTCGGTATGAGTGACCTGGAGGAAGGGTAAGGAAGATAAGGACAGGTCTTTCATGGAGAGCCATCGAGTTGCGTGGCGAATTAGCACAAGTGTGAAGAGTGTTACTTGTAAATCAGGCATTTGGACACAGAGAACTGAGAGGGTGGCCTATTTATGGGAAGCAGAAAGTATGAAAAGCTGCAGGGCCACGCACTCACCAGTCAGGTGAAGCAGAGCCCTCGGGACTTGACCTGAGCACTGTGTTCCCATCCCTTGTGCCTGTGGTAGGGGAGTGATGGGGCAACTGCTGCCCCAGCAGCTGAGTCCAGCCCTGGGAGCTCTGTGCTGGGAACTGAGCACAGCAAATGCTGTCTGTGGGAGGGCAGGCACAGAAATCTGGAGAAGTAGGAACGTGGATATGTTTTCTCTGAAATTAGCACTGGTGAGATCTCTTGTAAAATACCTGTGGCAGTTTCTGATACCTGTAATTAGAAAAAAAATATTGGGGGGAAAAACATATCGGAGGTATGTCAGAGAATAGCAGGAGAATGGTCATAAGGCATGACTTAGAGGCTGCAGGAATTTGATTAATTGAAGACTGATTTGATCTGTCTGGTATCTAGATGGAGAATAGTTTTTAATGTACTGTAAGATCCAGTGGCTGAAATGAAAGGTGGGCGCATTCTGACCAGAAATAAAATGAGGTTTAACTGTGAAGCTAATTAGCCACGGGAGCTGTATCTGATGCTGAGGATTATGGTGGCCTCTTCACCTCTAGAAATGTTAAAATGAAGACTGAATCCTTTTCTACTCCAGCTTTCATCGAAATTGATTCAGGACTGTGTCTTGGTACGTGCAAGGTACAAGACCGAAACAGATAAAAACAGTGGCCTTACTCATTCACTGTGCTGCTTTGGGCAGGTTTAATGGGGGGTGTTGTAATTTTAAGTACTATCAATGAAGTTTAAGCTCTAGGGTTGTTCAGAGGCAAAATTATGACTGAAATTGCCAGGGTCAAGGTTTCTCCAGTGCTGACTTTTAAGAGTGTTGAATCCTCTAAAGTCTCTTCATTTCAACTGGAGTTTGCTCAGCAGCTGTGAAAATACAGCAGTCAGCTGGAAAAATGACTGTCTCCAGAACCGGAGGCCAAGAAGAACCGTGTCTTCAAACCCACATCTACAAATTTTGCCTTATCCTTGCTGTGAGGACGCGGCTAGGTTCCTGTGAAACAAGAGTTGATGTTGACCATTATCTCCCAAGGACACCTATGTGGCCTCAAGAGCTTTTGGAACAGGTCTCACAGAAGGGTGGCTGCACTTGCGCGCGTCCCCCCGGCGCTGCCGGCGTCTGGCGCTCGCGGTGCTGCCTGGCGCAGCGCGGCTGAGCTGACCTGCTGTCTGGCCAGGAAACACGAGGGCTGTCTTGCAAGAAGGGAAAAAAAACCACTCAGGATTTGGTGCGTGTTGTCTGTAAACCCTTTTGTGTAAAAACCTGAGGGGATGTGTGAGCATTGCGTCTGAGCACTGCTCCAAGCTGGGCAGAGCAGGGCTCGGAACAGGCAGTGCTGCAGGAGGGGACTTAAGCATCACTTCTTCATGTTTTCTTCGAATTTTTTTGATTTTTTTTTTGTTTGTCTCTTTTTTTTTTCGCTTGTGGTGGCTTTTTGTTTGTAGGTTTTTGGTTTTTTTTGGTTGTCCTGCTGTGTTTTGTTTTAGCTCTGTTTTTTTTTAACAGCAATTCCACTGAAACAGTTCAGTCTGAATGAGCTGGTGTTTTGCAACAGTGGCATTTTTACCGAAGTGAGTCTTGGTAACAGCAGAATGGTCCCTGGTCAAGGAAGTCCCTATCCTTTGAAGTCTGGAGGCTCTCACAGGGAGGGAGATGGTTTGAGGCAGGTCAGCTGGGCAGGGGTGGGAAGGTGTTCCTTGCATTAGTGTGCATGTTCCCTGGTGCACAGTGAGAGGATAAAGGGGATTTGTGTTCTTGAGGTTTCCCAGGTTTGTCTGAACTTGCCTCTCTCATCAGGGTATCTGCTAAGTGAGAGACAGGGTGTTAGTGCTGTGTGCTGTGGTGCACCAGACAAAGAACTAGTTGTCACCAGAAGGTGACAGTATCAAAATGAGACCCCATGTGCACAAAGTGCTTTTATTTGCATACAAACTGCCTAACCCAGTATTAATGGATACATCTTGCATATATGGGGACCTAAGCATGACCAGTCACTCCAAATGCACAGGCATCAAAATTTGACCTATTCAAAGTCACACGTTGAAGCGGGAAGCAAAAGCCAAGAATAGATTCAGGGTCCTGAACTTCTACAACCTCTAGAATAGGAGCCAAATTTCATCTCTCACTTGTAATTATGGTCAAAGCCTGGGCTGGAAATGAGAAGCACTGATTTCTGTTTCTGCTCTGCAGTAGATTTACTGTATGACCTTGGAGGAAAATGTGTCCTTCTGTGTCTCAGTTTACCTCCCACTAAAAGGCAACAATTGTACACAGTAAGCTCTAATGGACTCTGTTGCTGCACCTACTGAATTAATAGCTCTGCTTGAATGGGAGGAAGACCAGATGCACTGTTTGAAGTGTCTGGATGAAAAGATATTGCAGAAGGGGGACAGATACTACGTGTTTTAACATATGGACCCAGGTACAAGCCGCATATGCTCAGGTGTCGATGGCTCCCGTGGACAGTAAGGGATCACAATTCTGTCCAGAGAACAGGAGCTGTCTTGACCCTCCTTGAGCTGCTGCTCTCTCTGTGTGTAGCCTCACCTGGTGCAGGTGCTGCTGGAGCACCTAGGGGAAGGTGGGAGTAGGGGAGTGGAATTTGTAAGGAATCCAAGACCCAAATTTGTCAAAAATTCACTGAGACAGGTGAGTGCTACTACACCTTGATGCTATGTGGGGTTGAGCAAATACAGTATGTGGAGAGGTCCTGGCTGAGCAGGGTTCTGTCCTGTGCCTTATTTTCCTCATACATTGCTCCAAGCTAGTTGTCTTTTAAGTATGCAGAAACTACTTGCAAAGATAAAGCTGAACACTGGCTCGCCATGCTTGATAATGCTGAGCTAGAGGAGTTATCAGTCCCAGCAACATGGAAATGAGTGCAGCACCTCTGGCTGCTCTGCGTTGCCTCCTGTGCATTGCAGTGGTCTGGCTGGCTCTTCTGAAAAGGTAAGCTAATGTTGCAGAGTTTATCTGATGTGTTTCCTGGTAAATGGTGTCACCAAGTGGAATATTTCTGGCAAGTGGAATAATGTTTTTCTGCTCTATTAGTAGATTAGGTCTAAGCACTACTATCAGTTTACACCTTTTGTGCTGATTCTTTGTTTCCTAGGCCAAGGGGTAATAAATCAGCATCCGAGCTGCTGACCAACCAAAGGTCTGTTCAAGTAAATTATCCCACAAAGACTATTGCTGTGCATTTTACTTTTCAGTTTTTCAAAACCTGGTTAAGAAGTCCCTATTTTGGAGTACCTAGGTTGGTTGGGTCTCAGTGCATCAATACCTCCTCACTTCCAGCACTGGGGATCTCTAGAGCCTTCCCTTATTGATGAATTGTTGGTTTCCATGCTCAGCAGGGGACTGTAGTGCCTGACAGAGACATGCAGCTACATCCAAACCCGCGTTACTGCTCTGGTTTGTCAGAAACTGAAATAGATTCCTATGATTTTACCAGGTGCATAATTGCATGCTAAAGACACCCTCCATCCTAAAAAGTTTGTAACTTGAAGAGGTCAAAGGGAGGTTTAAGCCTCCACAGTTCCAGTGTCGGGTAGCAGTTAACGTGTTCTGTTCCTCCTATCCGGGAGGAAGGACGGGATTGTTCCTTTGCCATTGTGAAGCTTTACACATTCGCATACACCATCACCACCACACTTTTTTTTTATTCTAAAATGATTTTCTCATAAAATTGCCCTTGATCTCCAGCCTTGAGACACTGATGCATATTTATAACCCTTCCTCTGTACTTTCTTCTCCCTTGACTTTACCAAATCCCAGTCCTTGTCTGATTTGGGGATACGAAGCACAAGCTGCAGCCTGAGTGGGGATAAGGACTGGAAGGACTCTTGCTCTGCTTTTACTCTGTTCTGCTTTGAGCTGCAGATGTATAAAGGGGCCCTCTTCTGCTGCCTGCTGATGAAGACATTCAGTGGGATGTAACCTGTTCTCAGTCGCATCCCTCCAACTCCAGGACACCTGGCTGACTGTCACTGCACAGTTATCTGAGGTCCTCTGTGGGCAAACAGTAAGTGGCAAAGTCCCCCAACAGAGGGGGGCCTGCCTCCACATTCTTTCCAGAGATACGCTCCTAAGAGATTGCAGAGCAGAGGCCAACTCTCAGCCAGTGTTCATTGTCACACCTCCATCGCCTGATTCAGTTTGCCCTCACAAAGGACCCGTGCTCACTATTTGGCTGATTCTTTGAATGAACGAGAAACCAGGGTTTGTCAGATGGTTCCCAGTCTCTGGAATCATACTGAGGAAATTGGGCATCGGGAGTCATGCACCCCCAGGCAGTGAGCGAAGCCTGCACAGTGTCTGAGGCTCAGGCTGTGGCAGTGAGGGTGCTGACAGCCTCACAGCTTCCTCTGAAAGGGTCCCTCTTCTCCCTGAGAAGCAGAGCACAAAGCAGGACAGCATCCCATGGCCAAGCCCTGGGGTTATAATTCAGCAATTTTTGCACCATAATCCCAGGGACTATTAAAACCGTGCATTGGGTTTGTAGAAGGCTGTTAGGAAGAGCTGTAAAAGCCTGTTTTACACTCTGCCCTTGGATGCAAAATCCATATTCTGAGGGTAGTGAGCATTTGTATTTGGATGATTTCCCAAGCTCTGGTGTTGAATGCTGTGGAAAGAAGTGTTCGTTGTTTTTGCAGGCAGAGACAAAGTGCAGGGTGGTCTAGCGAGCTGCTTTCTGAAAGCTGCTCTTAGAGATGTGTTTATTGGGTTCTTTTGCTTGTTCTCTGCTTGTACAGAGGCAGAGCATTCTGCTTGCTTTCTACTGCTGTTGGAGCAAGACAAAACCTGATTCTCTGCACAGGTCTCAGCAAAAGGCCTGGTCATGGTTTGGAAGGTGGATTTCTACCTGCTGGTCTTTGTAACTTAAATACTTCTGGTGTCTGCCAGGTATGAAGCATATTCACACAGAGAAACACTGCCTGCCTTCAAGAGTGCCTGGGTTTTGGGGTTTTTTTGGGTAGTTTTAGTTTGGAGGGTTTTTTGGTGGTGTTTTTTGCTGCTGTTTGTTTTGGTTTTTTAACTGCAAGGCAAGGATTTGCTGTGGCTTGGACAGGGGCGTGCCTTTTCCTTTTCTATCTGACATGTCCATGTCAGGGCCTTGGCATCCTGTCTTCTGGGAATGAAAGAAAAATGTCCCTCACGAGCTGTGCTGCAGAGCTGTCAGCCCGGAGTTGCTGCATGGGTGTCCTCTCCTCTGCGTCTTTGCATTGCACTGCGATGGTGCTCCAGTGGAGCTTCTCTTCCTGGCAGGGCTTCTCAAGAGGTGCTGAAAGGGCAGGACGGCCTCTGAAGGCACGGAGGGCCCTTTGCATGGTGGGCTTCATCCATTGACACAACGCATCTTTTGATGGTGCTGTGATAATTCCGGTCTGGTGCTGAATGGGACGCTCCAGCTGGTGCCACAGATCAGCTGTTGAGTGCTGGCTGAGCACACTCAGGGCCATCCCACTGAGTTCACCAGCTGTGCCAGTTAAATGACGGCTGCACGCTTCGTCAGGAGCCACTGCCTTCTGGAAGCCATAGAAGCGATCATCTCCACTGGGAAGATGATTTCTGAGCTTCTCGTGTGGAGCAGGTGTGAATTGTGTAGAAGTGGGGTCATCTTTAGTTAAATGCCCTCAGCATCAATCAGTTACCAATATTTCATCTCCCTTCCCTGGTGCCTTTGGAGGCATCCAACATCCATCAAATAAAGCAGTCTCCAGATGGCCCCAACATATGGTCCATGTCTCGGAATAGCTGAAATCTAAATGCTTGCCTCCTTGGGAAGCTGCAGCCCCTTGCTGAGTCTCAGCATCCAAGGGAGATGCCTGCTGCTTTAATCAATGTGTGTTCCATTTTTTTTCTGCTTTGTCATAGTCATAATAATAAGCAAGTCTCGCTTCAGCATCCCTAGCTGCAAGAACCTTTCTGTGCTTGAAATACTAAATGCGTGTCGGTCCCTTTCTTTCCTCTTGTCTTTTCCCTCATCACTAGGACCCTACTGATTTTCTGAATCCTCACAGCACTAATTACCCTCCTCTTGCCTCCTGCTACTGCTGCTCTTCCTGCCTTCCTTCTTCTAATCTCTTATTTGTGTAAATCACCAAGGGTGAAGGCAGAGTAAATATCAATAAAGCAATTCAAGCCACTCATGATATTTCTAAGGACTGCCCAAGGGGAATGGCAATTAGTGATGGCTGTTATTGGTCTGTCCCACTTCACACCAAAGTTTGTCTTGGTCTGCCATCTCTTCATTCCTTTGTCCTCACTCTGTTTAGCATTGTGAAATGGCAAACCAGTTCCTGAGCCTCCAGGGACAGGCCTCCAAATTTGAGCTCCTTTAAATACTCTGTCTGATTTGATGCTGTAGTTCTACTGTGCCTAGGAGTACTACCAGCATGAGTTCTGGGAGCTGGGCAGCACCCAAGGAAAAGTAGTCTTGAGCCTATAATGACCATTTTCCTTGTCCCTGTTGAAATCCATTTGGAGGGAGAGTCTCCAGAGGAAGACACACTTCTGTATCTCCTGCTCCCTTTCAAAGCAACAAGTCTTCTAAAAATAATTCTAAACAATAAGTTAAATTATTGGAGTTGGATGGAAAAAAGTTCCTGCACAAGAACTTCAGATGGAAATCTTCCACTAATTCAGTAAATATATCAGGAAAAACTAGGGTGTTCCTTTAAATGTGGCACATGTGACTAAATATGTGATGATATTTCTGCATTTAGGGCCTGTAAGTAGTTATGATTTGTACATATTTGTTTTGTGTGCAGAAGTATTTCGTTAATACTTAGCTAAATCAAAACTGCAGTTAAAATTCCAGTTGAAAAGGGCCCACCTCTGCCAATATAAGCCCTGGAGAGGAGTTGTTTGTGCTGCAGTAGATCTCTGTCATCCTGCAAGGTTCATAAACTTTATGAAGTTTACCTTGTGAGTGATGTAACTCTGTGTTGCAGATGTCAGAGGCTGAACAGCTTGCCTGGTACTCGTGCCCTGGTCCCTAATGGCCTTGACCTGCTGAGCTCTGCACAGGTTTGTTATTGCAGAGCTGAATTCACACACCCTCTAGATGCTGATATTGCCACTCAAATGGTGCAATCTACTGGTACGAGATCTGGCCTGGTGTACTCGTCTGTGTAATCTGTGGCTCAATTAATTTAGCCTGTGGCATCCACTCAGAAGCCCATTGCTTTTTATCTGGCTTGGTGGTAGTTCTCTGCCCTGTGTTTGAAATCAAGGCAGATGCTTCCTAGGCTGTACCTTGGGTTTTCAAGGTTTTGAATGTGGAGAGCAGAGTGAGATTCTGCACTGTGGGAAGGAGTTACTGATACCCTTTTTCTTTAATTTTCTTTACTTTTTCTTTAATTTTCCATTAAACTTCTTGCTTTGTGGAGCCCCACAGCCAAAGAACAGTCTCACGTTTTTTAGCCCAAACTAGTCATGGCTGCACAGAGGGGTCCCAAGGCTTCACATCCCAGCACTGTGACACCAGACTGTCAGAGGTGCTGTGCAGCCTTTGTCTGGGCTATCTTTTGGGGTAAGATCTTTCTTTATTATGCCTGTTTGCTGATACTTGTCCTCTCTGCTGCACCTGCCAGTAGGGACTCCTGTTAGCACCCACTGCTTTGGTAGATTAAATAGGATATATCCAGTTTATGTCACCTAAGTCACCAAAGAGCCACCATGTTGCAACAGCTTCCCAGCATAACCCTACACCTGTCCCCATCTCACCCTCTCCCTTCCCCAGAGGTACCAACACATGCATGAGTGCTGTAGAGTGAGCAGTTCCTTTGTGTGCAGATGGCAGCATATTCATGCCTCTTGTGAATTATTTACAAGTCTTGATGATTACGTGCAGGAGGCGTTGTGCCAGTATTGGTATTACATTAATGAATTTAGTCTTGAAGTTAGAAAAGAGTTTGTGATGAGAAAAAGGGCAGGGCAGCATTCTGGAACAGCTTCCCACAGGAATAGTAAACTGCTTGGTTTTTTTCTGGATTCTCTTTAAGCATTTATGGTGAGCCCATATGAAATGTTGGTCCAGACTAGTGGGTGTGGGACAGGGTAGCTGACATTTTGGGACTTTGGCAGTTGCCTGTAGGCCTCATTCAGTATCATATTTGCAGTGGCTTCACTTACTTTCTCTTTCTGCAGTGGAATTCCAGTTACCTGGATAACCTGTGATCGCTTCCGCAGCTTGCAGGGTCTTGGTGCCTCAGGTATGGGTGCTGGGGTGGCTCTGAGCAGAGCAGCAAGGCCAGAGCCTGGCACAGGGCTGTGCAGATGTGGCCATCTACCTGCAGGCATTTCAGTGACATTTGTGTTTCACGAGGCTCTGTGGGTCTGTGCTGATTGCTACCTTGGTACTGCAGACACCTGGGCAGGCTTGGCTTCAAGGAGCTCCTCCTTGGCTGTGTGGGACAGACAGGATTGGTGAGGCAGCAGCTGAAGCAGGCCAGGAAAGTGTCTGGAGTGTCTCTGCATCTCCAATTCCATGTTTTTCCTCTGCCTAAATCCCTGCTCACTTCCCTCTGCTGCTCCCAAATACCCCATCCCTTCCATTTTCCCCCTTCCCTTGCAGCTCAGTCACCCCTCTGTACCCCACACCTCACTGCCAGCAGCAGAGTTGCTTAAATAGATCCTTTGCCATGTGCTGGTGTCCTCAGTGAGCAATGGGAATTGCAGGAAGCACCATCAGCCTGGAGCCTTCCCTGCACCTCATCACAGCAGTTCCAGTTCTTCGTCACCAAAGGCAGATGCCTTTTATAATTGCTGCTGCTAATGGTTGTAAGACACGTCCTCTACAAGATGTGAGGTGGTGCTTAGCAGAAGGAGAGAAAACTCTTTCAAACCATATGGTTGTATCAGCACTTGTTTGATGCCAAGGTTGGCTCTTGGTTAAATTGAGATCCCACTTTGCATGCCTACGTCTGCTGAAGGAAAAAAGTTTGAGTTGGGGCCATAAAATGATTAACTTCTTTCATGTTTATTTCCATGCTCTCTTTCTACATGTAAAGCATATGGCTTAAAAAAAACAACTATAGGTGTAATATTTTGGACTGTGGTACTGTACCAAGATGAGTCAATTCTGTCTCCACTGAGAAGTAGGAAGAAAATCTCTGTGGCTGTCATGCTCTATCACCTTTCCTAATCGCTTTGAACATACATTTCTGCAGATGCCCTCCCCATTGTCTCACACTCCAAATGATTCATACTGTGCTTTGAAGACCACCACTGGTGTAAGGGAGTACACCACATCTCTGGAAGGCATTCAGGAAGGTTTCAAAGGTGGCAAGCTCCTTATTTCTGTGGTTATTTTCTGTGCATTATTGGTAGGTTGATGGGTATGAATAAAAGGTTGTGGTTTTTCACTGAGACCTTGTTTAGTCTGTTCAGGAAGATGATGCATTATGAAAGATCAGCCTTTGTTCTTTTAAGTTCATCCTTGAATAAGAAAACACAAGAAAATTGTTGCTTGTACAAACAGATACTGGGGAAAAAAAAACCAAACCAAACCTGTTCTGGAAAACCTGCTGAAGTAAAACTGGGACCTAGGGAAAAGGAGTGGTGGGAGGTGTGAAGGGAATTTTGACACAGTTTATTCATGTAGATGTGGGGTCTGGGACTGTGAATACAGGAGGTGTTTCTGTGGCTGCTCTGGGTCAGTTTTATGCCCACCATGAGGTGTGCCAGACTGGTTCAGTGGCTTGGATGGTCAGAGGTTAAACTCTAACGCACATTTCAAGTGATGCAGAGCCTTGTGCCTTTGTTTGACACTGTGTTAAACTCTATGGATGCAGCCAGTGTGTTTTGTCCTCAAATTTTTGATATAAGTCTTTTTCTATCCCACTTTCTCTTTAAAATGCTCATTTACAAAGCTTCGTATCACAGTTTTTACCAGTTGGAAAGTTATAATTAAATCAGCCAGAAAAAGAAGAGACTGAACACTCAGCATATCTGGGATGGGATCAATTTAAGACAAAAAGGTTTTAATGCATTAGAAGAGCTTTGGGTGTCATCTGTCTCAGGCTGTGCCTTCCCCACTGCCTGACGTGAATGCACTTAGAGCTGGTGTTGAAAGCACGCTCACAGCGTGATGTTATTGTGGAACCTGGAGTCAGCGCACACGAAACTCGACAGATAGAACTGTGAATTGGATTTTTTTTCCTTGTGATGTTTTCTGTCTTCATTAAAAAATAGAATCGTACCTAATATCCCCAAATGGCACATGTGTGAATCAGAAGCTTATAGATACGACATTTTGAGGATACTGCATTTCTTATGCAGCATTTAATCTGAAATACCATAAGAAAATCCTGTATTATCTCCTCTCAGAATTTGCAAGCAGGGCTTTGAACAGAAATGGTTTTAGTAGAGGCAAGTATCAGTTCTCCAGGTAATCTGATCAATCCTTTCCTGTTATACCACATGCTCTGCAAATGCTTTTTTCTCACACGGTTTTTCTTAGTGGGAAATGTGAACGTTTTTCCGCAGTCAGCCAAACTCCTGTGCTTCTTCCAAGCTGGGGGGGGGGAAACCCAGGCCCATTGGCATATTTTTGTAGAGAATGTCATAATGAAACAAGGATTGTGCAGTCCCTAGCACTTCACTGTTCAGCCTGACACAATGCTTTTAGCAGGAGCACGAGTGTTTGCTGGCAATGCTGGCAAAACGGCTTCAGTTGCATGGTGACAGACTGAGGGCAAAACAGGCCTGCCCAGAAAGGCTTTACGGGGGAAGTTCAGTTGCCAAGCACTGATGTTTGTGTCATTTCAGTCTCCCCAAGAAATGCAGGATGCTCACATTAGTGTGGGCAGATGTAGCACCAGTGGAAGCAGAGCTAGTACAGCCTGCAGACCAACATGGGTGAAAATTGAGTCTAGGACTGCATATTAAGTTGGTGGTAAGAGTTTTACTTGGAGAATCTTTATTAGTACAGTGATGCAAAGGTGCAAAGAGTAAGATAATTGCATAGGTTGTCTTCTTGCTGTGTGTTTTGGGACTTTTCTGGTAGGGTAACTTCCATTAGGATGAGCTCTTAGAAGTTTTACAGGAGAGGACTCCCAAAGAGCTTACAGTGTCAGTCTCTGGGCCTCATGGCTTGTGCATGCCTGCTGGTGCACCTGGGCTGAGCTGCGCTTCATTACAAGCTTAGCTCTGTGTGCCACTGTTTGCAGCACAAGACAAAGGGTGAATGGGACAGGTATGATGTTGTGTAAGAGTCCTGTGTGTTGTATTGCTGCTGGTTTTTATCTTTACTAAGGCTTATTCTAAACCCTCTTTGTCTGAAGTCTTGGTGTCTGAGTCACCCAGACAGGCTCCATGAGAACACATGCGATCTAACCACTGTTAGCAGACTTTTGCTTTTATTATCCTTTGGTCCAGATTTCATATAGTTCTCACTAATTCAGATCTGAATATGAATGCCTTTGTCTTCCCACAGCACTTCTGTGCAACTTCTGTCGTGCAAACTTGAGTTTAACTCTTCTCTTTCTGTTGATTTAGTAATCTTTCCCTGCCTACTATTGATTATCCACTTTGACCCTGCAAAAACTAAAAAGGCTTCAGGCAAAAGCAGGCTTCTAAGAGTGGAAGCTTCTTGAATGAGAAATCACAAATAGCTTTTGTTTTTGTAATTTGTTTGTTTATTGGGACATTATCAGTATCTCTCCCATCTCATGTCTCTGTGCCCCCAGAATGCCAGTCCAAGCTTGTTCTGTAAAATTGCCAGTCAGTTGCGCAACAACACGTGCTCGATCTTCTATGGAAAGGGAGTGTTTTGCCAAGAAAGGGCATCTGCTGGGCAAAGAGGACTTATTAATGTACAAGCACCTTCTGGCCTCTGTCCCTGCCTTCAGGGCTTGATGCAATGTCCTGAAGAAGTCAGAAGCAGCAAGGCTGAAAAAGGGCTCAGGACCTCCTAGCTGGGTTTCTTGTTCCCTGAGCAAAATGTTTGTCAGGCTCCTTTCCATCTCTGTGGTAATTGTATGTTTGTGCAGACATGTCAGCATGGGGAAGGTCTTTAACCTTAACTGCATTCAGTCATTACATAAAAGACTGTCAATGAGGAGCTGTAACTACTCAGGAGTTTTAATTACGCCCTGACGTGACGTTATTGTCCTGGCCTTGCACACTTCTGTGGGTGTATTTCTGAAGGAGGTGGCTTTTGTTGCTCCAAGCTGATGACTCCTCTCAAGAAGTTGTTCTCTCCATCAAGGTGACATTCTGGAGTGACAGTGTGACGCGTCACTGAGGAGGAGGAGAAGTGCTCAACAGGGAACTGTGACTTCAGTGTGATGTTTCCCCTTATTGCCAGCCTTTTGCAAAGGTTTGTGATTCTCCAGGGTTTCCTGTGGCATCACTCCTAATAACCATCCTTTTAATCATGAAGAGAAGTTGTATCCTCTTAACAGCTGTACCTTCAAACAGACTGAGAAAGGGTCTGTTTTAGCTCCCTGTCTTGTCACAAGGTGTCTCAGACTGCAGGTCAAGGAGAAGTTGGTTGAATGGTTTGTAATAACGAATTAATTTATATTAAATGTCCAGACATATTGGACATACAGGGAATCTTAAAGTGAGATTCCCATGCTCTGACTACCCTATCAAGGATGCTCAATGCTCCCAAAATATGTTGTCTCCTTGAGGTCTCCTGACCTCAGCTGCCAGAGAATGGAAACACCTTTATATATTTGGTACTTTCTTAAGAAAGGTCTGTAAACGGGTCTTGCCCAGAGTGTGCTCTTGCGCTGAGCGTCTGCTGCTTCACATTTGTAATTCATGCAGAGGCTGTAATGGAGGAGTGAGCTGCTGGGCTGGATTTAAATGATGCCACAGATTTTTCGTAGTGCTAAAGGAAAGGAAGGTGATGCTTCAGGCATCTTTAGCTTTGGTGTCTGTTTTGGGAGCCTGTGAGCAAAGATGTCTACTCTTGGTGGGGCAGGACTTAAAGTCAAGTTCTCTACAGAGGCAGAAGCTTTTCCCCAGAACTGGAATTCTCCAAGAACCTTTCCTCTACCTCCCATTGCTTCCTGACAATGTGGTGAAGAGCTGATCCTCAGGTCTGGCACAGCACCTGGGTGGAGCAAGTGGGATATTCCAATTAGGAGTACAATTTGTGGAAAATGTATTTAGTGACTTTCATCATTCTGTAATAGGGACTGAAAGCAGCTGCACTGAACAGATACAACTTCATCAGTGCTAAGTGTCAGCTGCACTACAGTGTTGACCTACTGGGTAAGACACAGCTGTAACAAGTAAATAGGATAGATCAGGGAAGGTCAGTTTGTCGTATTTTTTAGCAATGGGCAGATATGAAAGACTGTCGTTTTGGGGCTGGAGGATTTCTTTGCGCTTAGGTCTAAGTGAATGGAAATTTTCAACTCTGCAAGTGCAGCTGGATGAATAATTTGTAGTGAATAATATATCCGAAGGCTTTCACTGCATTTGGGATT
The DNA here is from genome assembly GCA_013397845.1 of Melanocharis versteri. NCBI lineage: Eukaryota > Metazoa > Chordata > Aves > Passeriformes > Melanocharitidae > Melanocharis > Melanocharis versteri. The sequence goes on from VZTG01006037.1 coordinate 202,712, forward strand.
GACAGAAAACACATCACAATTTTAATTATTGGGAATGATTTGCTGAAATATTCAGGAGCTATTTTTGGTTCCTGCAGACTGTGCATGAAAAAGTTAGCTATTTAAAAGCCAGACTCTTCTCCTCCCCTACCCCTCCTCTGTGCTACTGTCTGGTCTCCTTTCTCCATATGAGCTTCCCAGAGCAGGGCACCAGGACTTCTTGCATCCTGGCTTGAGACTTAGCACACAGGAACCTTAAAATAAAATAATGATTTAAAAAAAAAGTTATTGGAAGTCTTCCTACTCTTACACTCTGCAGAGCGCATGTGAGGGGGCTCAGGATGAGGTTGGTTTATTGGCTCTTGAGGTGCTTGTGGAGCTGGGGACTTTCCATGTGACTGGGGTGGGAATCTGCAAAGTGGAGAATGGAGACTTTTGGAGAGGCAAGGAAAGCATTACAAAAATATTATGTCTCTTCCTGTCCTGTAGTTTCCACAGCTTTGAAACAGTCAAAACCTCAGGACTGGCCATCAACAATCCAGAGTGTTATCTAAACGTTGCACTAGCAAGGATGTCGGGGTAATCCAGACTCCTAATGTGGGGAGTTCCTGGTGTAACCAATTTCCTGAAACTGCTTGAAACAGCTATTTGTCCTCCTAACCCTCTTTCCCTCCTCATACCTCCCCACAGGGTGGTACCCCACCACTGAACCACTGGCCATCCCCATAGGACACGGCTTGCTGCCCACTACTGCAGGGGAGAGTTGGCTGGGGAGGGATGCAGACGCTATGAAGAAAATAAGGGGGAAACGAGCTTCTTTCTGGGACAAGAGTAGGAATAACTGAAATATAAATTTTCCTTCTCATCTGCGAAGAAAGCAAGACAGCATTTTGAAAACGGAATGGATAGGGATGAATAAAAATGTAATTTTCCTGAATAACTGAAATAGCAACCAGAAAGTGAGGAGGGAGATGCAGGTACAGATCATGCCGCTTTGCCCGGGCTTCTGTCAGCTGCTCTCTAAAATGCTTTGCTACCCTCTGGTGGCTTCCTGAGGATTTGTGCAGTCTAGTTTCCATTCCTTGTACAATCCTCTGCCAACTTTTTGAGCTGCATTGAGGAACCCAGATCTGCTGATGGAGGTTTATATTTTCTCTGATTCCAAAGCAGCAGTACAATAATACTGAAACAGCAGCTTTGTGGTTTTGTTTTTATGTTGGGTTTCTGTTTTGTTTTGGGTTTTTTTTTCTGTTGTTCATGTGCATTCTCTTTTGGTCTACAGTTATAATCACAAAGGTAGCTTGGTTGGGATGTTCAAATGAAAGAATAATAGCTTTGTAGCTTGGTTGTCTGTGTAGTGGGGCTGGTTCAGTGTTTGGGAGTGACACAGGTTTCGTAGTCCTGCAGAATGCAAACCCTTGTCCTCTACTTACCTGCAGAGGACACCAAGCGAGCACCAGTGAAATCAGGAACAGCCAACCTCCCATGATCTGCAGGAGTCCAGAGCAGGTCTTGCTCAGCCTGGTGCAGGGGGAATGTTCAAACCTCCATCATCCTTTGCTGTGCCTTCATCAGTCAGCAGCTTCTTGGTTTTTCCCTTTTCCATTTTCCCTGTTCTTTAATTGTTTTTCCATTGTGGCTTGATGGCAGAGAAAGCTGTAGGTAGGGATTTAAAGGGCAGTGGTTTGACAGATTTTACAAGAAACTCCTCCCAGGCATTAATTCCTGGGTTATGGGGTCAGAGAGGCTCTTGTGATCTTTCAGTCTGACCTCCCGTGGAATGCAAGTCACAGGAGTGCCCTCAATTGACTCCTGCTTGAAATGCAGCGCTGAATAAAGCAAGCATCCCCTCTTGCTTTAAAACTTTCCAGTGATGGAAGATTCACCTTATTAAATTGTTCCAGTGCTTTATCACCTTCAACATTAAATACTTCTGAACTTTGTTTAGTTTCAGCTTCCAGCTTTGGGTTTTTTTGTTGCTTTGTGCATTTGGGAAGCCGTGTGTTGCCAGAACTCTGTCCTGTGTAGGAGTCACGGTCTTGATAGAGTTGCCAACCATGTGGAGCTCTGAGAGGCACCTTGGTTGTAAGAAGTGAAAAGTTGTTAATGTTATTGGCCGAGAAGGTGTGGGGTGGGATGTGAAATCACAAACTCATCACCCAGAAGGCACATGAAAAAAGCAATACAAAGGCATGATGGGGAGTGTGTGTGCTTTTTCTCAGTGTTTGTCTGTACTGGATATTTCTAGGGTTTGCACGCTTAAAACAAACAGGGAGGATTTATGCAGGTTTTCAGATGAGATCTTATTGCAAAGGTCCTGCGGAGGTTGAGTTTCACGAGAATTTCTTGAATTACAAAAACATTTGTTGTTTTGAGTGCGTTTTTTTGTAAATCAGCTGTGCTGAGGTCCTTTGGGATGTAGGCTGCTACATTCAGCACAACAATTGTTGTTAGCGTCTTATGCTGTTCCAATTTATGATAGGTTTTATAAGCAGCTCCATCTATCTCACAGCTTGGCAGAGGTTTGGAGTGGAGAGCAGCAAGTGCCTTTTGTGCTGGATTAGCTTACAAAAGCCCTGAGAGCGAGTATGACCACAAGCCTGGCGGGCAGTAAGCCCAGCTGTAAGGCCACCTTTAAGGAAAACAACTTTTTGTGGTTCAGGCAGAGGAAAGGGGTGCAGTAGATTTGGGTTACTTCAACCACAGAATATGCTGTGACAGCAGATGACCCAACTTATTCTGAGCTTGACCTCTATCAAGCCAAACTTGCTGTTTTTAAAGCCACTTGAAACCGCACAGGAGATGGTGGGAAGTCAGTCAGTGTGGAGGTGTGGGACGGGCTTTTACGTTTCAAAGTCTTGCCTCTTCTTGGCAGGGCGCTGAGCCCAGCACGTGGCACCAACAGTCCTCAGTGCGAAGGCACTTGCAATACAGCTCCTTCCATGGCCTTGTGGGCTGCTTGTGTGAGGCTCTGGGAGCTGCTTATTCCAGTCCTGCTGCAATATCCCTGCCCGTGAAGTGGGGGCAGAAATGCCAACCTCAGCGTCTCTGCCACGGCGGACTGTAAGGATTTGTTAACGTACACAGCTGCTGTGGGAACAGCGCTGCTGTTGATGTTCAGCATCCCCAATCTATCTTCTGGCATTGATGCTTTCTAAACCAAAGAAGTGTTTTGAGCTGATGCCAGTAGTCATGGGTATGTCTTACAAGATCTTTTGTAGCCAGATGCAAACTTGTTTGGGCTGTGTTTTGGGCTGGCTGGACTCAGTCTGCTTCAAGACTGCAGGCTGTGTAATTACACCGCCGGGGTGTCTGAGCTGATAAATCCAGTCTCCTAGCAGACCTTAATAGCAAAGTGTGGTGCTTTGCTGACATGGTTACAAGGATTTGAGACTGGAGACGGTTTACATCCCTCCCTTTTAGGGAAACTTCTCACTTGACAATAAAGGAGCGTGGACACTTCTGAAAAGAAAGCTTGTGCACCAGCCTCTGAGAGCCCTGTACCCGCTTCTCAGGACGACTAAGGGGATAGCATAGAGTATGAAACTGAGCAGACTTCAACTGAGGTGTTTTACACTTTAAAATCACTTTTATTTTCAATGTCCATCTTGATCTTGTCAGACCATAGCTAGTTCTGGAGGAAGACAAGATGCAGACTGACAGCCTCCCAGTCAGGCAGTAAGGGAGGTCACAGGTGTATATTAAGCACCTCTGCAGAGGGGACCCCAGAGTGCTGCATTCCCCCTCACACAGCCTGTGTAGTAACAGGAGATGATTTTCCTGCAGGAAATCATGAGTATTTCAGGAAATCAGTATTTCTGCCAGTTCAGCACGAAAGCACTTTGCAAGCTGAGGATGTGGGCATATCTGTGATCACTGGGACCTCCTGAAAGCTGTTTCTTCCCCAGCTGCCTGTATAAGAGGGCATCAACCATGGAGATGTGAAAAAAGTAGAGAAAGAAGCAATGAATCACCTATCACTTCAAAAGGAGAAGGAAAGAGACAAAGGGAGAAGAGCCCTCTATGTCCTTAAAAATCAGTCTTTCCCATCAGTTTTAGAAACAAAACTGGCAATGGTTAGGAAAGAACGATCCCGTGTACAAAATTCACCAGTGGGGTTTGGCTTCTTAGTACTAAAGGGAAAAATGCACTTTGGAAGCTACATTCCTCCCTGTTTCCCAGGGCACTGCACCCTCTGGCTGCAAGTGCATCAGACAACTTTCCCAAAAAGGCACTTTGGGGATGTAGCCTACATCTCTGGAAGGAATTGAATGGGGAGTATGTCTCTGCTAATGAAAGCTGCAGCCAGAAATAAGAGTTCTGGAGGTTGAAAACTAGGTTAAAAGCAGCCAGCAACGGAAAGCAGCTGAAGATGGAGTGGGTTAAAGAGCTCTCGAGCATTAGATGGTGGATGGTTTAGCTTCACTCCCAACTCCTGGGTAATGCAGTCCTGGCAGATTGACAGGGCTTCTGGGGTGAGTTGTCACAAGATGCTTCAGCTTGTTGTTTTTTTTCCCTCAGATTTTTATTTTTGGTTGAATTCTCCCACTTAACACACACTACAGTGACCCCTACTGCTGCCAGCAGTCAAAGACCCATCTCAGCACAACCATTAAACTATGGGAAGTATTGCCTGTAGTCTTAAAAACAGATAGTATCATTTATAATCCTTAAGTATGCAGAAAGTCTGCTGCTATTCTGCAGCCAAAGCCTTCAGAACAAACCTATTCTCCCTTTTTCAAGAAAGACTGGGGAAGCATGCTGACCAGTTGGACCTCCCACATGCAGAAGCAGCATCCTTGTGCTCCTTCTTGGTCTCTGCCACCAGGACTCTCTCCTGTTTTTCAAGAGCAGTTGTAGGGTCAGAAAATCCTGACAGCAATAAGAATATGAAAGGGTGTTCAAGGCTACTGCCCTTAGGAAAGTTGATGGCAGCTGCTTTGTCTTTAACTTCTTGTGATGTATTAAGAGAAGAGCCTCATACTGGTCTTGACACAGCATCTCGTGTCTGTTTTAACTACCCTGACCCTAGGCTGAACCATCATCTACTTATCTGAACTCTCTTTCCAGCAGGATTTTTCTGGTGTAAGATCTTAACAGGGTCATTGGGATCTTAACAGGACTTACAAAAAGGATAGTGAGGAAATATGAAACTTGTAATATGGAATAAAAGGAGGCTTGAAAAGTTGGAATACTAAATGTAAATAGCAGGGTCTCAGTGAAGTGCAGTGCAAACACAGCTGCTGTGTGGCAGGATGGCCAAGTGCCCATTCCTGTCAATCCTAGTCAGTGTAAACATCCCCAAGAAAAATGATAATTGGCCTCAGCAGGCATCCTCTATGAAACCTTCCTTGGTGAGAATGGCACTGTGGAAAAAATTATGGGGTGCCAGAGACATGGCCCAACAGTTTCTACAGGTTGAGTACCTAACTGGGGAAGCAAGTTGGGGAAGAGCTGAACAATACTTTAAAATGAGATTATCCAAGCATGGCTGCCTGCATCCCTGACAGACTAGCGCAGGCTTTCCCCTTTGACTTGTTCCTCAGGAATTGCTCTGTTCCAGTTTTAGCTGCTCAGACTATCCCATAGTCTGGAGCAGGTGTTAGCTCAGAGGTTGTACCTGATTGTTAATTTACTTTGTGTTAGTGCAGGCCCATAACCAGACGCTTCCCCCAGTGGTGTACAAGTAACGCTGTTGTCTGTTCTGTCTCATCAAAAGCACTGCATGTTTTACCTGGAGACTGGGGCCGCCAGGTGTTCTGTGCTTGTTGAGAACTGTCCCCTCTTCTGGTCATGATAAATGGGTAAAAGACAGCTCAGGTGCCCTGCCTGAGCCCAGGGGTGCTCTGCTAAAGGGCAGGGTGGTGAGTGTGGAGGTGGCCAAGCACCAGGAGGGATCCCTGGGTCTCCCCGTGAGTGATGCCTGCTCCTCTGCATGGACAGCCTGACCCATGGCTGTGCTGTGCCTAGTGCATATCTATGGGCTCTGGCAGCAAAGCTCTTCTCCCCTGCTGCCAGAGTTAGTGATGCCTTGGGTCTGGGGAAAGGCAGCTGAGTTACTGCAGCTGTGTGGAGACCCAGGAGTCCCACTTATGCACTCTTTCAGAAGTTATCTTTGACCATCTGTCCTCTGACAGCATCATCCTGAGACGGATCCTTCTGCTTTCGCCTGCTCGCCTTCGTGTTGTTGGCTGTTGACATTAACCACCTTGGACATCTGTGGCCTTGCCTGACAGCTCTCGCTGTACCCAGGGCGGTGACTGAGGGAGCAGGGTGAGGAGCCAGGCTTTTCTCTGCCCTGCCTCGCTCTCACTTGCTGTCACTGCAGTTCTGGAAGTGTAGCATATAAAAATGGGGAGCATTCTTGGTATCAGACTCTCTTCCTGCACCGCTGCACACTGTGCAGTACAGCTCTGCAGAGCTGAGCCAGAGTGCTGTTGGGCACTGCTGAGTGGTGCTGGATTCCTTATAGCTTCATTATGGCTTGACACTGAGCACTGGGGAGTGAAAAATAGATGATGTGGCCGTGACACTTGCTGTAACTCAGCAGGGAAAAAGAAAAGACACCCCCTTGGGAACCTGCCTTTCCATTCCTCACAGCTTCCAGTGTCGTGTGCTGCCTCACAGAGTGCCTGGCACTGACCTCAGGAGCTCTGAGGCTCTGCTGTCACGAAAAGCAAATAGCTAAACTTGTATTTTACAATAAGCTACTCCTGTGAGACTTAAGCAAGGACAAGTTAAGGCTGTGACAGAGGGAAGCAGCAGGAGGTCCCACAGAGTGGGTCTGTTTTTCCTCAGAAAGCAACCATTGCTTCCCTCTCCCTTGCGCAGAAGCCCCAGTCCTGACCCAAGGACCTTCTGGAGATAGGCAGTGATTGCTCTATAGCAGGAAAATGTTGAGCTGTCATTCTCTGGTTCTGAGTCATCCTGCTAAATCTGTGCACAGCAGCTGGCTGAGAAGGGGAGTGGGAGATGGAAAATCCCCTATGGGATCAGGGTAACAGTGAAGGAACCAAAGTGGTGGAGAAAAAATAAGTCAACCCTCTGAGTGTAGGGATTTGAATGTGGGGCTGGGCCTTCAAGATATCTAGAAAGAGCAAAGGGAAGCCTCACTGCTGGGATGTAACATCTGAGGAGGGTTTATGTGAACCCCAATGCTGCATAGTTGAGGTTGCTTCTGTGTTGGAGGTTTAAGCAAATGCCAGCTGAGAGGAAATAATTTTGTCAGTGGTCTGAGGATGTGGATGCATGACACATGAGAACTGGCTTAGAACAGCTGTGCTTTAATTGGACACTTTTCCCCATTGTAACTACTGCTCCACTGCTGAGTTGCAGGACACAGCTTTTTGGGAATGGAAAGTGATGGCTGTGGTTCCCCTCACTTGTGAGCCCCCTATACCTGGTAGGATCATTCGTGCAGGGACAGAAATGGTGTGTGGGGCTGAGGCAGCACTGGGGACTTGGGATGACTCAAGCCTGCAATTGTGTTTTTTGATTCTGCAGAGGCTTTCTCATTTGAAGGAAATTCCTAAAATGTATTGCTGCCATTGGGTGACACTTGTTTAGATAATGTCTGTGACTGTCCCCATGTAAACAGGCAGAGGGCTAATGCAGGTCTGCCTGGAGGTCAAACATGTCCTGCAGCAGAGCCAGTGCAGTGGCTCTGCCAATAGCCTGGCATGCAGCACACTGTGGTGACTTTTCTCCAGTAGCTGGAGAAGGCATCCTGGCCACATGCCATTCACAAGCTAAGGTGAGAATTAGAAAAGGTGTGTTTTAGTGACTCATAAATAGCTTAGCACATGCTGACGGAGCAGAAGCTCAGCTTTATCATTTCAGCTTTGCATCCCTAAAGTGCCTGTTAGAAAAAAAAATAAAATATCAGTGCCTGGAATGTATGGGCTAAATTCAGACCTCATGGAGCAGTATCAGTTATAGCAGGTCGGAATCCGGCCCCAGCTCTCTAAATTATCGGAAAACCCTCTGCACCCACCCCTCTCTCCTCTAACCCTTTCTCAGTCCATCCTGTGGCTGCAGTTACAGCTTTAGCTCGTGCTGAGCTGCATTTTGTGCTGTGCCAGGTCCATCACACGTGCTGTGTGTGTGGTCCAGGTTTTGAACTTTGCTTGTGGGAAATAGACAATCATTGTGGTGCTTGACCTTCAAGGCCTCTGGTAATGCCTGATAAAGAAATGCCTGGCTGATTTATCTGCTCACACACAGAAGCATTTGCCTCCTGTATTTTACTCCCCTTTTGAAATTCCACCCGTTGGTCATCCATCTTTTGTGATTTCCTCTTTCTTGCTGTGCTCCACAGCAATATTCACATAATAGCGCTTTATCTTTGACTTGAACACTTCTTATTTCTCCCTAATTTGCCAGATTATGCATGTTTTGGAATGGGATTTGCCAGAATTTTTATTCCATCTTAAGTGAAATATCTTCAGTGCTGAGGAAAGTAGGATTTTTTCTTCCTCATAGGGGAGCCGAGTTTTCCAGGGGCTGATAATCACTCTGAGCTGCCAGGGGGCTGGCACTGCTGTGTTTTCAGCAGAAGCAGAGTAAGGCCATTACTGAGTATGTCACATGTCAGCAATGATTCCTGTCCCTGGGAACCAGCCATGTTACCTGTCACTGGTGTGGTTATTGCAAACTGGTATTGCCAACTTTTAGAAGATTTGGGGCCTGTCTTAAATCCCTGAGCCATTATGTAAGAATGATAGCTTGACATATTTAGATTTTCTGGTTCTAATGGCTGCAGAGAACAGCTAACAACAGAAACCTTTAAAGATACTGGACCATGAGTCAAATGCAAAAAGGAACCTAAAATGTGTTACTTAGGTTTGGGTTTTCTCTTACAGCAGAGCGTGGAGAAAGTGGTTCTGCCTTGTGGCTGGCAGGGTCTGAGCCTGGTCATATCAACAGCCTTCACCATTTGTCCTGAAACTATGAACAGCAAAAAATCTTCTCTATCCCATGAAGGCAGTGTGTGGTACATGTACATTCATGTACAGGAGGCTCCAGAGCAGTGGGGCACTCGTGGCCTAATGGGGAACGAGTCAAGTTCACACCACTGTCAGCCAAACACTCCTGGTATTCCTCAGTTGTCTGACTTTGTTTGAGAATCTTATGGAAATGTTTTATTTTGATAAGGTCAAAGCCTTTCCTTGCAACTTTATTTTCATAATATTGCCAAAATACTTCAGCAAAGTTGAGATACTTTAGAAAAATGTCATTTTAAGGAAAATAACATGTTATTTTTTTATTTTATTATTTTATTTTATTTTTTTACTACTGCCTCAAAGTAATAGTGTGCTCTGAGAAAGAGATTTTTTTTTTCTTCGCTCTCTTGCATTCTGGTGAGGACTACACTACATGAGTCTCAGAAAAGGAAATTTTCCAGACAAAAAGTCTTCTTAACTTAAGTTCACCTGGAAAAAATGTGCCCGGTAGGAAGTCCTGTCCTAACAACCCAGGATTTCAAGGGTGGCTCTTACAAAGGTCTTGTAAATCCCGTCTTCAAATCTGTTGAAACATTAATTTTCCTTTACCTACATAGGCCCTTTATAAGTGCACTGTAATATTATTATTTAATACCTAGCTTTTGTCATTTTCTTCCTTTCAGAAATAGCAGGGACAAGTCTATGTGCAGGTCTGGTAGAGAACCTTAGCTGTGCTACACTGCAGGCACTGGGAGTCACATATTCCAGAATAGTGGTCTTTCCGGAAAAACCTGTTTCAGATGTCTCTGTGCGCTCTTCAGCCATGGTAGCCACTTAATGAGTGAGGGTCTGAACCGTGGTGTCCTGATAGTGGCTTTTCTGTCATTGGAGCAGCTGTGAATTGGAGCAGAAAGCGTTTCTTGTACCATCATTCCCAAGGCAGGCAGTTAGGCAAGTACTTGCTTGTCTTGATGAGGCTGTGCCACATGTGCTGTATTAGCATGCCAGAATAAATACACTTCAGGTCTAGACAACAGTAAAAGGCTCTGTAAGTGTCACTGGAAGTAGGCAGATGGGGAGGCTCGTGCTTCCACAGATGCTGCTCCCAACCTCAGATGCCCTCTGGAACATTAGGAGTGAGTCTGCTGGAGGGGAAGAGGAGATGGCTTCTTGCATGGTTGGTCTATTGTACTTTTACCCTCATTAAATCCCCTTTGTTAAGCCTGACAACTTTTCCCTTTGAGGTGGATGGACTGGTTGCACTCCTGGGTGAGGAAAGCGGCCTGTCAGTTGCTCATGTTTCACGCAAGGAACTGGGGGGAAAGCCAAGAGCCATCCTGAATTTGGAAGCTGCACCTTTTCCAGCTCTGGCTTTGCCTTGGTGGCTGCCTGCTGAAAGCAGAGGAGCCAAGGGGCTGTCGGTGGGCAGAGCCCAGGAGATCTGCTGGCCAGCAGGCTGGCTTGCTGCCCACCTCAAAATCCTGGCTCAACTGTGATCTGCTGCCCTCAAAACTTGGGTCATGCCTCAGGCAAAGCCATCATTACCTGCTGTGGATTAATAACCTCAATTACTGGAGCCCTGTGGGTCAGATCTTCCCCATGCTGGCTGCATTACAGCCCTTTAATCTGCTTTCCTCTCTCAAAACCTCTGAGCCTGAAGGGATCAGCAGGCGAGGGAGATCTTCTGCCTTCCAGTGTTTTCCCCTGGAAGGGCTGCAGATGTGAAACAGCAACCACAGCTGGCAGGGGACTTGAACCCATCGAGGAGGTGCACCTAGAAGGTGCTTCTGCAATTCTCAGGTTCAAAGGAAAATGTGGCAACATTTGGAAGTTTGCCATGAACTACATCTGCAAAAAATCACAGCACCCATCCTGTGAGGGGCTGGCAGTCAGGTTTGGTCATCCGGGTAAGGGGCTGCATGGCTCTTGTGGGGGGCACATCTCCCCAGATTCCTTAATGTTCTCTGAGCAACTGGGTAAAGGTGAGGCAGAAGTCTGGATTTCTAAAATCCCTTACTGTGTTTTTCCTTCAAAGAAAAGGGGGCAGGGCTCATCAGTGGGGAAATTGCCAGTGAAGAGGGACTGAAGTGTGCTCCTGGACATGCTCCTAAATGATCTTGAAGAGTGAGGGGATGAAGAAGAGACAAAATCGTTGGAGTAAAAGAAACAGAAGTGGACAGTAAAGAGCTGCAGAAAGATTTGATATGGAGCATCTGCTGAACTACCAACAGTATAAACTGGGGAGGAGTGCAGGGTAATGCACTCATTGATGAAACCCAAATGTATTGGGGGTGTGTATATATATAATATTATATCTATCTATCTAATTTATGGTCACTCATAGTGTAAGGGGTGCTACTAGAATCCATTTCTTCACTGGGAAAAGACCACGGAGTGAGTGTGAATCTCTCTGGAAGTGCTAGCTCAGCAGATGCAAGCAGAAATTATTGGAAAAGGTACAGAGAGCAAATAGGAGCTATCATCCTGCTGTGCTAGAAATCCCTGGAGCACTCGCACCCTGAGTACTGTGTGCAGCTCCAGTTATCCTGTCTCAGAAAAGATGTGATAGAACTAGAAAGGCACAGGAAACAGCGCCAAGGTCAGTGGAGCGTGAAGAGTAGCTGCTGCCCAGGGATCGATGGAACAGATTAGGCATTTTCAGGTGCCTTCAGAAGTGAAACAATTGAAGAAGGAAATATGACAGAGGTGTATAAAACCATGACTGTTATGGAGAACATAAAATTACCATTTTACAATGTAATCTTATAATGCTCACCTTATAAGTTAAGGTGAGCATTAAATGGAACTATCGAGAAGGAGTTTTAAACTAATAAAACTTTTTCCTGCCACATGATTAACCTGTAGAACTCCTGCCAAAAGATAGTGAGGAGGCCAGTGGTATTACTGGTTTCCAAAAATGAGTATATATATTGCTGGGGAGAAATCCATCAAGGATTCTTAAACACATTGTGAGACATCCTGTAGATGAGGGCATCTGCTGGGCAGTGGAAGTGGATGAAAGGAACAGTGTTTCGTTGCCTCTTTTTCCAGAGTATCTGTTCTGAGCTGCTCATACTACTGCCAAAATGTTTGGAGATGCCCTAGAAGTTCAGGTTCAGTGGAAGTGTCACTGTACTGAAAAATCTTCAGAACAACCACTTCCCCCTAATTCAGACTGGAGACATTTGATACACAAAGCCTTCTTTACATGTAATATTAGATTTCTTCTTAATGTCAGGAAATTCAGCCCCTGAGTGCTCATTACTATAAGCTTTTTATGTGTCTGAGGATAAACCTATTAAATGATCAAGGCTATGCGACATCCTTTCTTTTACTCTGGAACCTGCTCTGGTGAGCTCAGAGGGGCTGAGATTTTACCAAGTCAGTCTCTCCAGCAGGAGCTGGAGTCAGTGGTTTCTGTTCACTCTTGTTCAGAAAAGCAACTAAGAAATTAATTTTTCTTGTCTAATGTACAAAATCAATCTCTTTTTTTTTTTCTGTCTCACCTTCTATTTGCTCTCAGAAGGCGTGTGGTATACTTTATCCATGGTTGAGTTTCCAGCAGAATCTTTGCCTTACAAAAGTGCAATTTTATACTGATCAGGAGAGGCTAATCCCCTCATTAAATCACCAGAATGAGGACTGACAGATGATTCCCTAGTTGTCCACAAATTTATTGTGTGACCTTCAGCAAACCCCTCAACTTTGTGCTGCAGTTCCCACTGTCTCTGGTGTGACTGTGCTGTGCTTTGGTGGAGCTGGGTGCAGGAGGAGCTGTACGTGGCTGGTATGTCCCTGGAGCAGACCCAACCATCCCTCCTTGCCAGCAGTGCTCTGCTTCATAAAGAAGGGGCAAAGGGTAAGCAGAAGTACCCAGAGGAGCACAATGGTGGCAGTGGTTCGCACTGAAAAGGGCTGTAGGTTTGGCCCATTGGTAGATTTTGCTCAAACAGCTCTTGCAAAGAAAGGTATTGTGGAGTGGTTCTCTGCCACCACTGAAGAATATACAATCACTGATCACATATGGACCCATGGAGAGAGCTTCGAGAAATGAGCACCAAGTGCAGGGAGTTGTTTAAATTTACAGAGACAGGGACAAGGTCCAAGCTCTGCATCAGCACCAGCTTGGACAAAGCCCCTGAGGTTAATGGACCCTTTCTCATCGTATCCGCCTGTGTTTGGCCAGAAAATACAGCAAAGGCAGAGACTTGCAAAAAGCCCCAACCAACCAGAAATAACACACCTGCACAAGCTGTTTGTCTGTGTAGCAGTCACAATGTTCAAAGAACTACCAGTCAGTATGGGTGAAAACAGAACAGCATGGACCCAGCACCTTGAAAGATTATTAGTACCTTTGTATGAGCACAAGGAAATTACTTTTCTAGGCTAGTCTCTTCTTTGAGCTTTTGTAGATTTTCTTCCCTTTTTGGCTTTTGTAACTGGTGAACTCATACACATTATGCTATTTTAATACCTAGCAAAGAGCCTTGTCGTCTAAATCACCTTATTTTTCTCTGATCAGAGCGCAGTACATTCCTCTTTTTAGTAGAAGGTATTAATTTAAATTCCGTAATCCTAAACTTATTCTCGTTTCTGTTCAGTGCTTCAGAAGGCCAATGGTATTTTAATTTAATAAGGGAGAAACACACGTGACACTGTGTTCCCTGTAAATGTCTTCTGACCTCAGTGAGGCTTTCACAGCTTTCTTTGTGTTCCAGAAAATGCAATCCCTGCTTTTATTCAAGCACGCTATCATTTCTAATACCTGTGTTCTACCAGTGGCTAAAAATTTAAATATCTGTAGCATTTTCACGGTAACTTTTGAGATGTTATTTGCATTAATATTTAGTAGTGCAAGCTCATTAACGGAGCCGTAGTGAGATTTATGCACCACTGTGTCCCATTGAAGTATTGTTTGGGTACATGCTGTCCCTCTGCACTGAAATAAATTTTATTTTGGTTTACCTTGTTTTCAGATTAAAATGAGTTAACACATCTAGCAATGTCTCGATTTCTTTCAGTTCCATTTATCTTTTCAACTTCTTTAAGCTTTGTTTACTGGGTTAAGATTTACCTAATTGGGTACACGATATTACTGAGTATTTTGTGGCATGTAAACACTTGAGTCATATGCATCACAGTTCTTCCTTTGCCATTTTTATGCCTCTGTTTTGCTGTCTAAACTTACTTAAACCTACTCAGTTTGAAAGAACACGTGCTTGATGCAGTCCTTATGGCCCTTCTTCAGAAATGTCAGGTAACATTCATTCTTTTCACTGGTCTGAGTCTGCCCTCCTTTCCTCTAATGCGAGTCAGGAACTGACCCCTTGGAGTGTGCCCCACAAAGGCTGGATTATCAGCCTTGCTGCGAGGTGATGGAAACTCCCCAAAGGAACGGGGATTATTTTCTTAGTGGTTTTACGGGTTATTCTGAGTAGATTTTCCAGGAACAACTGTATTAGTTCAATGAAAAGAGGTCTCAAAATTCAGCTACCTGTTGCATTTTCACTTTTTTATTCTTACAAACATCTGTATCATGTCCAAGACACTTGCCCTTGCATGTTCATGGGATAAATCTGCCTGTTCCCATGCTAGCTTGGTATGTATAACATCCAAGTGCAACTCTTCCCTCATACCTAGTGCTGCACTTCAGTCCTGGCATCTCTAAATGTGAGAGCCCCTCATTTACAGCTCCACGTTGGCTGCTAAGCAAGGAGGGCACCTTGACTTTGGATCTCACTGTACTGTCCTTGATCTGCCAGATCCAGAATTGTTCTCATCTCAAACATGCTGCTGAAGCATTTGCAGAAAGAGGACTATTATTTTTTTGTGCTATTACCAAAGTACTGGAGAACCACCAGTTCTGTTTTAGGACTTCACTGTGCAAACTACTTCTGGCCTTGTTCCAGCAGGGCTACAGGCTTGCTCTCTGATGATCAGGTGTAGCAGAGGACTGAAGGACAGCTCTGGGTGAAGGGGAGAGGTAGCAGCTGTAGTCTCAGTTTGCTATCTGCCCTGACATGTCACCGTAGTCTTTCATGATGGCTGTGGAGCAGGGATTGCTGAGGAGTGTGATGGAGCAATGATCCTGGGTAACTGCGGACATGGAGAAGGGCAGTTTCATTTAGCTTTTTGCTATGACGTGGTGCATGTGCAAGGTCCTGTCTAAAATAGCTTATAAATTAAGACAGAGATGATTTTTCAGCCTAAGTCACAGCAGACAACAAAAACTGAGTTTAGCATGAATCCCAGGGATTAGTTAGTAATACCTTCCATGCTTCTAACAGTCCTGAACTGTATGCTACTGGCTTTGCTTCTAGCTAAGTGCTGTTTTTCAGCATATGAAGTAGAGTTGACTGGAAAATAAGAGCTACCATTCATGAAACATTTAGTATTTTAACGGTTTAGGTTTTTTTTCTATTAAAGAGTAAAACTGAAACTGTGGAGTATTGATTGAGGGCATGAAAGACTCCAGGTGCTCTCAAAAATACTAGTTTTGCCACACATGCTTGATAGATTCTCACACCGAAACAGCATTTCTTTTGTTATGCCTGGTTTATGTGCCTTAGTACTCTGATCTAAATGTTAACATCTAAGTCTGTATCCCCACTCTTGCATCTGTTTGAAGTGCTGGCCAGAAACCTGTTACATCCTAGAGAGCACTCTCTGGAAATATGTCCATCTCATGAGCTGGTCAGAGACACCTGGTCACTTCTTCCAGGTATTAGGAGAAAAAAAAAGCAAAGAAGGCTTTGAAAGGTGGTGTGTGAGTAGGTAACCCTGCTTGAGCACAAGGTAATTCAGTTAGAAATTCACCCTTGTGCTGGGTTCCTATTTGTCCCGGAGGGAGCTGCTTTTTAGCGCACTATTAGTTTACTCAGGTGAAAGAGTTCTTTTGAACGGCTTTTGTATATGATAGTACTGTTTTGTCGATGGAGTTTTTCTGTGCTCCTGTGCTTTCCAGCCTTGTGTTGTGGGTTTTGTGTAATTTCATGAATTGGAGACAGTTCTAAGGAGAGCATCTTTCCCTAGCCATCCTTGCACGTGAAATATGTGCCCTACCTTTCTCTGTGCAGCGCCAACACTGAGGCTCGAGTCTGCAGCGCTGTAACAGTGATAGTTTAAAAATGGGTAAAACAGAAGGTACTTTGAGTTTCAATGGAGCGCCCTTTGCAGGAGGCTGGTGCCTTGGGGTTTGTAGGTGGAAACACGGCGGCTCCCTCGCTTACAGTGCTTTCATAAAGGAGCACTCCTGTCTGGGCACCCGCACCCACCGGTGATTTAAGACCAGAGGTGTGTCTTCTTCCTGGCCGCGTTGCCGGTCCCGTGGTTCCAGCCCCCGGGAGCCCCGGAAGGGCCGCGCTCGGTGCCCCCGCACGTGGTGCGTTCTGTGGCTGGGGCCACCCGCGGGCACCGGCCCCGGTGGGGCGGGCGGCGGGGCTGTCTCTCCCTGCCTCCCTGCCTCCCCGCCGGGACTCGCAGAACTTGAGCGCGGCGGGGCCGTGCGGGGCGGCGGGGCCGGGCCCTCGGCGGCGGGGGGAAAAGCGGCAGAGCCCCCGCGCCGGCGGAGCGCAGCGGAGNGAAGTGGCGGCGGGGTCCCCCTCCCTCCCCCGGGCGCGGCGGGGCCGCGGCGATGGGCCGGGAAGTTTGGCGGCGAGGGGGCCCGGCGCCCCGCCGCTGAGAGCCGGCCGCTCCGGGGCCGGTCCCTTTTCCGAGGAGCGGGAGGGCGCCACAAAGTGAAATCCATGAGGATTCTCGGGCTTCTCCTGGAGAAAGGCTCGCATATGCTGCAGTGTCTCTGTGGAAGGCGCCTGAGATCCAGCCACAGCCCAGGTGGGGAGCGCGCGTCCTTGTCCCCGCCGCCCTCGCCTCCCCGCGCGGGCGCCGCTCGGCCCGGGCTGGCCCCGTTTCCTCGCCCTCCTCCCTCCGCTGCGCCTCCGCCTCGCCGGCGCCGCGCACAGGTGGCCGGGATGGGCCGGGCGCTGTCCGCGGTGCTGACCCCGCCGGGCATCCCCGGCACCGAGTCCCCGTTAACTCGGCATCCCCCGCAGCCGGGTCCCCTCCGCCCCCAGCATCCGCACCCGTTGGACTCCCGACCCGGCCCCCCTCTACCCGAGGCCTGGCCTCCACCTCACCCTGTGCTTAATCCCGCCTGGAGCCCCCACCCACACAGACCCCCCACGTGTGTCCTTTGTCCTCACAGAGATTCCCGCCTCACACATGACCCTCATTATTGTTCCCCATTCCACCTGCAGCCCGCTCAGGTCCTTTTTCTTCGTATGGGACCCCTGTATTTCCCATCCCACCTGGAACCCCCAGCTGTGGCCTCCATTACTACCTGCCCAAAATGGGGATAACCTTCTCCACAGTGCCAATGGCCCCACACAACTCTAGGGTTGGCCCCACTGTAAGAGCTCTCCATACGTTGTGTTTCTGGTAGAAGTAATGTCACAGTGCTTTTCTGGTGGAAGGTGTTGAGTGGGGATGTACTTAGAAGAAAAATCCCTGCCTGCTCCTGATGGGGGGCCGGGAGACTCTCAACTCCTCTCTCAGCTCCTAGCCCGTTGGGGAGAGAGCATTTCACTAGGATGGGAAGGAAGTGCAGTGGGGTGAATTTCTGAACGATTTTCCTGATCCTAAACACTTCCGCTGAGCTCTTTTTGAAGAGGGGAATAAGTGCATGAGTGCCTTGGTTTGGCATGCTACTGCTCCTGAGTTTTAGGATGATCTTGTTGAAGCTTTTAAAGTGGTGTTTCTACAATTTCTTCTGTGCTACATATGTTTCTTCCATGAATCTGACTTTCCCTCTCTACACCACTGGGTAAATGCTTAGGGAATGAAATCCTGTGTTATTGTTTTTATTATTAGGATCTGTAGAAGCTACAAATTGGATGCTTGTGAGGATGTCTTTTAGAGTGCTCTTTCCTAATGCTTATGTTGGGGTTTTTGGTGAGATCTTGGTCCTAGAAGAGAAAAATGTCCATCCTTCCAGTGCAAATGTTCGGTGTTCTCTTGAAGAGAAAGGCTATTCTTGGGGGAACACTGTTGCTGAGCTAGCCTGGATTCCCTTATGGTCTTGCTAAGGAAAAGCTGTTAATGGTTATAGCCACCCGTTTATGCCTCAGTAACTTCCTCCCTCCCATGACACTCCTGTGTGCAAGTTGCTGTCTGTGACAAGCTCATGGCAACAGGGGAATCTTTGGGAGAGAACGCTGGACTCCCTTCAGAGCATGTTCTGCCCTGCTTTGAAGAGCAATATGATAAATAAATAGAATAAATTGTGGCTGCACGTGGCAGCATTACACACACTAGTCTCTTTTCAGTGAAAACCTATAATGGAGTTTTCTTCATACTGCTACGTGTGAACGTTTGTTTTGTGTCTTTTGGAAACCTGGAGCAGTAAAGAGAACAATAAGCTACTGGTAGAAGTGGGGTGATGCTCAGGCCATGGGGGATGCTAGGCTGTAACTTCAGTGAACTAGAAATTGATGGTAGTGTCTTAATAGTTTCCTGGCTGAGCTAGTTTGGCTTTACAGGTGGATCCTGTGCTGGAGTGTGCTTGATGCATATGTGGTGCCTGAGTCTTTTCTTACCTCCCCCGCTCTGATGAATGATACTGAACGTTGCATAGTCTTTGTATTTCCTGATGTTGTGCTGTAAGGAGACAGTCTATGGGAATGATGTCCTATTGTTATCTCCAACTGAGCTTATTTTCCAGATACTAGCCCCATGCCACCATGAGCCTGACCACTCCAGTTGCTTTGAATCTGGATGCTAAAATACGTTCCCTCGGCTGCATTTTTTCATTTTCCAGTAAGGTTGGGGTTTATGTTCTTGAAAAATGTGCAATAAAAACGAAAGCTTCCATCTATAAAAGGGTCACCGTGGGGTGGGCTTGCTGGAGGATAAATCTCCTTGCTACTTCTTCAAAAGGTGAGTATGCCCCAGGAGACAGGTGTGTACTCTGGCAACAACCCTAAAGGTGTAGTGCCGTGCCCAGCATGGCACTGTGGGGTCAAGCCAGTCAGAGATGCAAACCAACAAAAGAATTATAAAATTATGGGAGTGGAAGGACTGTGGAAACATGGACTACAACAGCATTGGCACAGAGTGTTGTGAGCTACTTACATGTCCTCGATCCTCTGATCTGAAGTCATTCTGGCAGATTGACCAAGCTATTTGCCTTCCTCATATCTATGTTTTCTTTAATGTGAACAAGTCGTAAGGATGTAAGCACACGTTTAAAGTCAGATCCGCATTTGTGTGTTGCGCTGACTCAGAGCCTTAGACCACTCCTGATTCTGACAGAAGCTGATGCATGACGCTTCAAAGAGAAACAGTGAAATATTGACGGTAGTTGTACGGTACTGTATAGCTCTGTTGTGATGTTAGCAAAAAAATTATCAAGATTTTTGTTATTGTTATGTGAAGATCTCTCACCTCTTTACTTTAGCTCATTCTAGCCTGTTGTTTTCTTATGCTCCACTTCCAAGGTCTGCAGACCTTGTCTTAGTCTGTGCAGGGGCAGGCTGTGGTTGTTTGAACAGCACCTTGCAAAATGCAGCTTAATGGGTCTCCAAGCCACCACAAAAGTGCAAGTAATTCATGGCAATGCAGAGTAAGAGATTTATCCTATTCCTTTGTGAATTTCTTTACAAGTATTTTAGCACAGCAACGTGTCCTGTATCATCTTTCAGGTGCTTCGCTTGTTATCTTCGTTTCAGAGTTTATAAGCTGACTGATTGTATTGCAGAGATATTTCCCGTCATGATGGTGCAACCACAGTTAATTTTGTTAAGTGTTTTTTTCTTTAATTCTCTCTGCTACCACTCTTTTCCCCTTCGCTTAGGAGGTGTGGTTTGCCAGTCCAGATTTTTTTTTTTGCTTTTGGCTTCCTAGCCAATGTTATGAAACAGATAGCTCCTACGCTGTTAAGTTCAAGGTAAATGTTAAATAATGACTATATAGTTGTTGTAGCTGTGAATAGAGTTGTGAAAAAGTATTTTGGGTGACCTGTACCTGGTTTGCAGCCATTTTGATGCAGAAGGCCCTGTAGCCATAGACTGCATAACAGCAGCATGGAGATTTCCGCTAGTGAGAGTTTCAGTCTTCCTCCAAAAAGGCTTCTTATTTGGCTCTGTGAGTGGTTCTGTCTCATGCCTGTCCTCCCCTTGGCTCCTGTACAGACTCTCCTGTGGGATGCATCATTGCTAAAACCACAGATACTTCTCACATCGACCAGTAACAGCATTCAGCAGTAATGCATTTTCAGCTTTATTTTCAGTAGTAGAGGTTTGGTTGTATCCAGAGACTGATCTATTCTCAAACGTTCATAAGGGTACTTCTCAGTTTGAGTCCCTATTTTGCAAATTGATGCCTTCAGTACAAATTAAGCTCATATTGGAAGTAAATCCTGAACTTGGCTTCCATGGAAGTCTGACACTGGTGAAATTTGGAGATGCTTCTGGAAATATACTGATTGATGCTGGCCTTATGGCAAATTAAAATGATGTCTGGCACAGTAGGTCTTCATATTTCTCCAGACATCACAATGCTAAGTTTGATATTTGGGGCAATAGGAACAAGCAGTCTGTCTAGGTAGGCAGGGTCAGGCTGTGCCTCTGCCATTTGCCAGTCTGTTGCTGCCCATGCACATCTTTGCATTTGCCCTGAGACTATTTGGGGCACTGTCATAATGTGTCTGCACGTGCAAGACATCTGCAGATGCAAATGGAATCGCACACATAGGAGGTACAATTGCATATTCAAGAATAATATTTGGCTTATGAGCAGAACAGGCACTCCTTAGTTTGCTTGTGCAGTCATCTGTGCATCCATCTACATTTTATTTACATACACTAGTTCTTGAAATTTTTCTCACTGCTGTTTATTCAAATAAAAAGCAAGTTACAGTGTACAGCAAATACTGCACAGTTCAGCTTCAAATTACTGGAAACAACAGCTCTGTGTATGTAAGTGACAGTGAAACCTGCAGTTCCTTGCTGAGTTCAGGGAGCACAGAGAGGCTTTGATCTGTGGCAGCTTTGATCTGTGGCAGCTCTGAGTGTGGATGTGCATTGCTGGTGGGAGATGGGACCGGTGGCTCAGTGGTGCTGAGCTGGAGCTGGGAGTGGGTCGGAAGTGGAAGCACTGGGATCTGACTGGGGGTCAGCAGCACTTTCTCCTTCCCACTCCAGGTGTCTTGCCTGCCATTCTCTGCCACTGTTAAGGCAGTGTTTTGCTCAGGCTCCCTCTTCCTGTTTTGCGTTTTTGGAAAAGTAACACTTGCTGACCAGTGGAAATGAAGTACCTGTGTTGTTCTGGGATAATGCCTATTGTTGACACTCACATGCTAGTGGAAAGAATACCTTTGTCTGATTTAGTTTAATTCACCTGGGAAATGAATTAAACAAAACACTGAAAAATCTTTTTTATTATAACAGGAGCACTCCTCTGGGGTATTATTCAAGAATAGCTGTAGCATTTTAAATCCACGTTTTCCTTTATTCTGAAGTAACCCTCTCATGCAGATGTTGGCTAAGCATCTCTCCTGGAAGCCCATAGTGCTTGTGCATCTTCGTAAAAAATCTGTTCTGACTGAGCTGGAAATGATGAATTTTTTAGCACTTTTATTTGGTGAAATTACTTGGTTTCCATCATACAAGAATTCCAGAGATATAAATGATAATGAACTTAGTTATGTGCATATAACTTTCTTAAGTGCTGGCAGCGAGTTCTGTGTAGTTACGCAAAGGAAAGTCTTTGATATTATGCAGGATTTTATTTTTCAGTTTGCAATAAAGTATTTAATAAATCTTCAAAAGAAATGTGGGTCCAGGAACTCCCGGGTGTAAAGTGGCTTAGCAATGCAGAGCTGCCAGCCAGATGTCTGAGGTTACAGAGCTGGGCATCTAGAATTGGATCTTCACTCAGTCTTCTGAATGTTGAAACTTGTCAGGGTCCTACCAGAGCATCACTGATATTGAATCATATTTGGAAAATATTTTACTTTCTGTGAACGAGCAAATTCAAGCAAAATAAGAGTAATTTGAATTTTCTCAAGTACCTGTAATCAGGATGATAAATAGTACTGTGAAGCAGAGGTTGGCTGGTTTATGGCTCTTCTCACCTGCAGGTTTGCATGGTTTTGTAAAGAAATAAAGCTTAACTTCCTTCACTTCCCAATCTCAGCCAAGAAAAGAGTTTGTCTGAGGTTAAACACCGTGTACAATAGTGGTGCATTACAAACTATAAGTTTTATGGGAAATGTTAACTAACAATATAATGAAACGATTTTTCAGCTTTTCCATTGGTTTTCCTGAATGACTGTATAAAATATTGTCTTCTCTGTTGCTGTTTTTCTACTTGAAGAGTAACAAAAGAATCCAGGGTCAAAGGCAGATATTTAAAGTCGATGACTTTCAGAGGAGATGCTTTCAGCTTAAGAGTTGTGTGACTGTTGTTAGGTCATATCCACTCAAAGACCAAGGAGTATTTCCGGAGACAGGTCTCAGCTCACTGAACCATCTGTGAGTGCATATTTAACTCTATGCATGCACCTAGTCCCGTTTTAAGATGGTCACCTGCTTGAATACTTACCAGAACCATTGCATTCGCTGAGTGGTATGTATCATCCCTAAAATTGTTCTTGTTTTCCCTGTCCACACAGCATTGACAGTAGGCTTGTTTTCTGCTTCCAGCAGATCCCTCTGGAGATATTTCACAGCCAGCAGTTCCCAGATGGAAAGCCCTGTTTATTAAAGAAATTTAAATCTTCCTGCTTTGTTTGTGAGAGTGATCTACTTCTAGCTCACTGAATTTCATCTCAAAACCAGGCCACTTGTCTTCCCATACCCCTTTTTGCTGCTTTCCAGAAGTAACCTGTTTAATTTTTTACCAAACTGATGCTAGTTTTAAATTTTTTAGTCCAGGTTGTACATACATCATCAAAAGTTCAGCATGGTCTGAAAACTAGATGAGATTTCCTGTAGAATATAGAATTTTTTCAGTCGTAAAAGACCTCTGAGATTATTGAGTACAACTGTTAGCCCAGCACTGCCAAATCCACCACTAAGTGCCATATCTGCATGTCTTAAGTACCTCAAGGGATGGTGACTCTGCCACTTCCCTGGGCAGCCTGTTCTAATGCTTAGCAACTCTTTCAGTGAAGAAATTTTTCCTGATATACAGCCTAAGGCTCCCCTGATGTAACTTGAGGCCATTTCCTCTTGTCCTGTTACTTAAAGGAAGGGACTGACCCTTCCCTTGCTACAGCCTTCTGTCAGGGAGTTGTAGAGAGTGATAAGGTCCCCCCCGATTGTCCCTTTCTCTGGGTTAAACGCTCCCAGCTCCCTCTGCCACTCCTCATAGGACTTGTTCTCTAGACTCTTCCCCAGCTCTGTTCTGGAGCTGGATGGAGCACCTCAGTGTCTTTCTTGAAGTAAGGGGTCCAAAACTGGACCCAGGAATTGAGCTGTGTTCAGTACAGAGGATGATCACCTCTCCAGATGCAATGGTAGTGCACAAAGCTTTCAATTGTGTGAATAGATTTTTGCTTAATAGGCCTTTAAATAATTCTTCTTTCCCTTGGAGGAAAAGAGATGTGTAATGTTTAATAATAAAAATAGTGTTTCTTCCTATAGCCTGAAATGGCATGGAAGGAGGTAATCATGTTTTGTATGGCAAAGCATTTTTCTAAATGGCATGTTTATGCCTTTCTAGCATGGTGGCTGTGATTGGCTGCTGGGCCGATTTGCATGTGCTAAATTGCAGTCCTGGGGATCTGTGAAAACAACCCAGCAAAGCCAACCTCAGCTGGGAGCATGGAAGCTGCTGCTAAATTTGTGACGAGCCACCCCCAGGCCCAGCGTGAGTCATTATCATTGTTTTGTTTTCCAGAAGTCGGTACCAAATGCTTCCAAGATCCAAAGCGTGGATTATCTCTGGAATTGTATTTGTTCCCTCAAAGCTTTGTTTGTTCCAGATAAGAGAAACGAATAGGAAAAAAATCTGTCTTAAAAAAAACATGAAATAATTGTTTCTTTATTAGTGTTCTCTTCCTGCTTTTAATGTGCATTCACAGCCGTTTGTTCACTTGAAAACTCAC
Source organism: Melanocharis versteri (assembly GCA_013397845.1). Taxonomy (NCBI): domain Eukaryota; kingdom Metazoa; phylum Chordata; class Aves; order Passeriformes; family Melanocharitidae; genus Melanocharis; species Melanocharis versteri. The sequence goes on from VZTG01006037.1 coordinate 226,739, forward strand.
TTGTGCATGGCCCAGCAGTCGCTGCTCAGTCCTAATCAGTTTGCTTTGTGCTGCCAAGGGATGGGGAGGGCAACAGTAAGTACAGTAGGATGAGGCAACTTGACTGAAGTCATTGTTTGGCTCTGGCAGAGCTGAGGTGGAGAATTTCTGCTGTTCCTTCTTCTTTTTATCTTGCTGGTTTCTCAGCAAGTGTTTTTGTGAAGCCACTGCTGTGTGTGAGACCAGCTGGGGCATCCATTTGCTATAGGTCAGGAGTCTTTGATCTGAGGAGTGCACTGGCCTGATTCCCAGGCTCTCACACCTCATGCCCACTTGCTGGGGTTGCTGGTCCTTGGGGAGATAGGACAAGGTGTTGAGAGAACAAAAGCCCTTGCCCTGTGCTGGTATTGTGGCTATCAGTTTGTTCTCAATTTCTAGCCCTTGTTTCAGGTTGTCTTCTCAAATAGACATCTTCGGTGTGCCGTGGACCGTGCAAGTGTACCTGCAGGGATTGTGGGTGGGATGCAGAGAAGATGCTGGGTCCTGCAGAGGAAAGGTCCAGGAGCAGGAAAATGCATGTGTGTGGGCATACAGAAGCATATAGAAGTGATTAAAATTCAAAGCTTCAACATACAGTGGGTGGAAAAGACATGGACAGAGTGGGAGGCCTACATGAGCATGGGAGTGGAATAAGGAGCTGAGAGCACCAAAAAAGAGGAATGGAGAAAGGGGAACTTCTAGTGAAACTGGCTAAAAAATGTAGCTAAACATGCTGTTCTTGCTTTGTGGACAAGAGTACCCAATCTGGTGTTCCCTCCTCTGCCTCACTGATTTTCAGGATGGGGAGGTCTGCTGGGAGGATCCAGGGTTGCCTGTCCAGAGGGAGGGACAGGCAATAGCAATCTTCCTTATGGGGCCGGGGTGGAGCTGGACATACTTACACAGAGCAATCAAACTGGAAAAGCACAAGGATCAAAAGTGTCCATGATACTCCACAATGCTTAAGCCTCTCTATGATGTTGGTGTGTCTATAGATAACCACTGGAACGGTATTGCAACTTCCTCTGTGCTGCAAGTTCCTTCTCAAGTTCTGAATTTCCTCTTTTGTTGCAATGTGACATGAGAACCAAACCAAAGAAAATAATAACAATGATTCTACTGCTGATGGGACTGGACAGCCAACGTGCTGCCACTATTTTTCTGAGTTCCTGTGACTTAGTGTTGCCATTGTTTATCCTCTTCTGTGGCTTTTTGGTGGTGGAGAGAGGGGTACGTGAGCCTACGTTGAATTGCAGCCGTGAAATTCAAGTGCAGACCCTGACAGACTGGGACACCTTCCTGTATCCCGGTGCATGGTGTTTCCCTTGCTCTCAGTTCTGTGTGCCCAGGCCCTTTACTTCCCTGCTGCTTCAGTTTAGAAATAGCATAGGGGTATCCTGGGTGGTGTATTTGTGAGGCTGGAGAGACTCTTAGGCGTTGTTTTTGAAAGGCTGATTTCCCCAGGTATTTATGCTCAGTGCAAGCAGGGTATAATCTTTGTAAATATTCAGTTGGTTGATCAGACAAATATGTATATAAATATTCACATATGGCTTAATGTCCTGTGGCTGTGCTTGGGTGTTCGTCTCTAATAACTGTAATTTAACTTTAATGGATAAGACAAAGAAACCTGGTTTGCCTTCTCCTCTGTTTCTGCGTTTGCTGGAATTTCCGTGATGAATCCTTTACTGTGCTCACCCTTAACCTAAAGAGGCAGTTGTGGGAATATAAATCAAGCTCCCAGATGCTTGCAGGCTGCTCAGCAATGAAATGCACTTTCCCTGCCCCGCCTTCCCTGCTAAATGGCTGACACACATCTTAAAACATCTTGCTGGAGATCTGATTCTGCCCTGCAGCTCGTTCACAGCACCTTGGCCGAGAAGGAGATGCGACTGTGTTTTAGGGCTGGTTTGGGGCTTTGTTTTTGAGGTAAGAAAAGGTTAGACTTAGAGCAATCAAATTTCTTCAGATGGTGTGTTAAGCGTGAATAAGGAGGGCAATTAAATGGGAGCATGTCCTTTCCTGAGGAAACGCTTTAGTGAATGAATTTCGCACTTGTTTGGCGTTTCTGGCAGGTGGTGGGTCTTGCTGAGAGCACTCCCAGGAGAGCTTCTCTCCTACTCATCCACAGCTCGTACCCTTTGGGTCGATACTTCTCTGTCTAACATGCTGTTTGGCAAGGGATGCTTCCACCTCCCAGAGAAGGTTGGGAAATACACTTTCTAAATGATAGTCTGCTAAATATAAAAATACCCAAACCAGAGGCTTTTCTTTGTTAGTAGTTAGAAAAAAAACAACTCCAAGCTGGCAGAAAGACCCAGACAGGCACACACTGCATTGTGAAATAGCCACAGGTGCCTCTTGGGGACTGTGCTAAGGGCTGTCCTGGCATAAGGCTGTGTCTGCTCAGTGGGGAGAGTTCATTCCTTATGTGTATGGCCGCTGAAGAAAAGGGTTTCAATAAGAAAGTTGTGTTTTGACAAGGGACTGGCAGGGTGCAGAGAGAGAGATGCAGAGCCCTAAAGTGTGCTGGGAAGACAGTTATGGGTCTAATTCCCACCCAGAGCAGGGACAAAGGACTGGTAAATCCTGCTCACTCAGCCCAGAGGCATCGCTTCTCTTTCTCTCCTGTCCTCCTGCTCACTCATGTGAGCTCCAGACTCACTGCTAGTCTCAGACTCACTAGATTTGCCCTGCTGCTTCATTGTTCCTGCTCTATAGAAGGGGAGGAAAGCAGAGTGTTGGGGAGGAGAGAAAGGCATTGCATCTCTATTATTTATGGAAATATTGTTCATTTGGCTGGTAAAATGCTGCTGAGGTTAAATATTAGAGGAATGATGTGCTTGTTACTCAGCGAGCACACGTTGCCCCCCTAACTGCCAAAGGACAGTCATCTGTTTTAGCACTTCTATAGTCGCTCGTTAAGCTTTGAGACTAAGAGCTAATATGTCTTACTCCCTATTTCATCTCCTCTTTATCCACAGTGGTGTTGTGTTATAGAGACAGATCTTCACTGGGTTTAGTGTAGCCTGGAGAGAATTATTTGAAAAAAAACAAAAGGAAACCTCTCTGAAAAAGACATAGGGAAGTAGCATCAATTAACAGAAAAATATGAAAGCAATTAATCTGGTCCAGAATGAAGTGTCCATCTAGCCCAGTACCCTTTCTCCATCCACATCCAACAGTTAGGAAAAAGTAAGAAAATAAGATATGTCCTCCAAATGCTCTCCCAGCTGCTAGCTATTTTCAGCTTAGAAAATTATCTGAGTCAGACATGGTTCAATGTACGTAAGAATTCTCAGTGGATTTTTCTTCTGTGTACTTGACCAGTCTCCCCTTGAGTTCACGTACATTTTTAGCGTCATAGTGTCCTGTGGAAAGGTTTTCCCCAGACCTGTCAAATGAAGAAGCCTCTCTTTTCCTTTGTTTTGAACTTGATTTCCTGCTAGCTTTTGTTGATGCTTTCCAGAGACCAATACTGAACGAGACCATGAATAACAGGCCCCATCCTCCTCTCATGCTACTTGTGATTGCAGGGACCACAAGCATACTCCTCCTAAGCTGTCTCTCACAGTTTGAAGTCTTGGATCTTCTTGTTGCCTGTCTCTAAACCGTTCCCAGTTCTAGTAAATGCTTGTTGCAATGAGAGGAGCACAACAGCACACACTTGCTGTTGGCATTGCTTTTCTTTATGCCCAGGGGCTCATGACCAGTGGGGTCAATTCAGCTGGAGAGACAGCAGTTGTCATGTGGGGTACAGAAAGGAAAGCAGGCTGGTGAGTAGGCTGTTATGGCCAGATGATGAGTTCTGTGGCTGTCAGTCCCTACAAGCTTGTGATGAAAGTGGCATCTCAAGCTGTGGGTGGACACAGCCTCAGTGAGCCATTTAGCCGCGTCAGGAGATGAGGATGGCCGTGCCGGAAACTCTGTGTGTGACGAAGCGTGGGGGATCACCTTGAGACACGATTTCAGCTTTTGGATGCTTTGAGCTCCATTCTGCCTGACGAGCTGAGCCGGCAGCTGGCTGCCCATGGACCAGAACAAGAGTGGAGGAGCTGCTTCCACTCTGATGTGGGATGCTGCCCCTCACAGCCAGAGGAGAGAAACCAGCATATCTGGGGCATAACTGAACTCCTTTCATAGGATATCCTGAGTTGGAAGGGACCCACAAGGATCATGGAAATCTAGCTCCTTTTTTAGTATACATCTGCATGGTGAGATGAGCTGCAGCCTAAACCCCACTGATTGCATTGACAAGATCTCCAAGGAGTATAGGGGAAGCTAGGGAGAGTTGCTGACAGGCTGACATTTAGGCTGTGGGTACCTGCACATAACTCCACCCTGGGTGCCACCGCACCTCCCTCTGCCTTGTTGCCCGTCCATAGTGTGAAGACAATTCTGCTGCCCTTGCAAAGTACCTGTGGGACTAACCCAGGGGCTGTGTGGACAGCTGAAGGACTGTAAGTCTCAAAGCTGTTTAATATTATTCTGTCTGTACACTGAAACTGGGGAAAAGGGCTAGGTAGGATTTTACGTATTTAACAGAAGATGCAGCACGAGAGTTCCAGAGTACAGTTGAAATTCCTCATTTGTGCTTTAAGAGGCATTCGAGACTCCCAGCCATTCAGTACGCTTCCATTAAAAGCACAGGCATTACAAATTTCTCACGTAAAAGTATTTAACGTTCAGTAGGAATTGCAGCTTGCCAGGGAGAATATGTTGGCTGCTTATTAAGAGAAACAGATGAAGGCAATTGCTTTCTAAGGGTTAAGTATGACCTGGTAAGCCAAGGCCTGCAGCATTAGCAAGTGCCAGCCAGCAGCTGGAATAGCTCAGTGATGGATAACAAGAGCCCTGTCCTTCCATTCCTCCAAAGAGAGCCTTGCTCAGGGAAGGTTTGTAACGCTGAATCAGCAACAGCACGGAGGACTCTCTAAAGGGCTCGGAGTTAACGGCTTCTGCACACTAAAGGTTAATGGTGGTATCTCAGGAGGTAGATTTCAGAAGAAAAAGGGTTTTTTCACTGTTCTTTGTGGTTTGCTTATCCTGTCTACATTACCTGCAGCAGTGTGCTAATGCATAGGCAAAGTGGGCTGTGACCTCAATCAGCTAGTTAATTTTAAGCCTGTGCTTAAGTGATTTGCTAAAACTGTGCTTATTCAGAGAAAGAAAGCTGACTGTATTTTCCTTGCTCAAACTAGGTGAGTTATAACATCTAAGTGATTTTAATGATGAAGGGGCATATTATACTTTGAAACAATTGTTTACATTCCCGTGAAGAATATTAGTATCAGTCAGTATGTCTGATGATTGATAGCCATGTTCATACTTTGATAATAACCTCTTCAAAGCTACTTGAAATACTGTGTTGTGCATTTACGTTTTTATCTCTGTAATTTTAAGATGAGCAGAGCTCATTAAACCAAAGTATTTTTATGTCTTCTGTCAATAGAAAATGTTCTTTTAAATGTTCAGATGGAATTAGTTACAGAAATATGGGAAAGAGAGGGAAGAGATTGTTTTCCTTTCGTGTTCAGTACATTCTTCGTCCTTTTGCTTTTTGATGACTAAACTGTTCTGTATTTGCAATTGAAAACTGTTGATTGGAAACTCTTGTGAGACTAACATAAATGGGGCTTGATTTTGAAAAATACATTCATGATAGTTTGCCTAATTTGTGTGTGCAATTAGCGTGATTGCCACTGGAAATGGCCATCTGAGAACAGATTGTTGGAGACTTCTGTCTTTTTCTGATCTGTTTTCTCTCTCTCCTTAAGGTGCCAACTTCTATGATGTCTAAATATTACCCATGGAAGTTTAATTTGGTAATATGTTTATTGATATCCTTTCATCTCTTACCTCTCCACTTTCAGGTGTTTGTTAAAAGGCTGAGAATGATTATTCCCTTCTGCTTCCTTCTCAAGTCCACTTGATGCAACGTAAAAGAGGTTCTTTCATCTAAGTTGTTGATCTTGCAATTTAGAGAGTCAGATCTCACTGGCAGCTCTATAGACTCTTACATGGCCATAGTAATACTTAAGTAGTTTCCAGGTGTGCACAAAGCATTACAACTCTCATCTGTCAGGGCTCTTCCTCCCCACTGCGGAAACCTGTGCTTGCAGGAGACCTTTATTGGTGACAAGGTGGAATTGTTTCATTTTGCTTTGTTTTAAACATGTGATGAATTAAAAAGGTAAGATAGATGAGTCTCTAGAGTATTCCTTCGGGGAAGATGAGAAACCTGGTTCAGGTTAGTGATTTGAAGGGTATGTCAGCTCAAGACATCTTTGAGCTGACTTGGAGTCCATTCTGTAGGAGCATGGTATCAAGGCTGCAGTTCCTCTGTGGCTTCACTGCTGGGTAAGAGAAGGGAATGAGCTTGTGAACCTAACCCCTGTGGGCACATACTCTTATTCCCTCCCTGTGCTGGTGCTGGGGTTTAAGCCAGTGGGAAAATAACCTATTCGGATTATTGGTATTTTAGAAATGAGTTGTTTTTAATCAAGCCAGCCTTACCTGAGTCATCAAGCGGCTACAAATGCTGCTGCTGTCGGGAGGGAATCAGCAGGAAGGGCATAGCCTGAGGCAGGGAGAGGAATGGGTGGAATTGCCCCTGTTCACAGCTACTCACAGTACCTGTACCTGGGTTTGAAGCAATGGGGCACTGCCCCACTCCTGGTGACATTCATATCGCGTTCATTGCTCCTGAAATGTTCTCCATCCTGAGGTACAATGAAGTCAAATCTAAAGATTAGGTGTACCTTGCAGTCTGGAGTGTGACTCAGACCTACAGCTGCAGTCATGGAAAAGCCATGGCAATATACAGAAGACAAATATCCCCTGGCTCATTAATGATGGGATGGAGAGCCCACACTGCCTGATTGCTTATTGGCTGTGGCCTTTCATTAAGAGTAAACTCAATTTTCCCAGTATTGACAGCTGCCTGGTGGAGGAGTCATGCTATGTGGCAGGCACTGAACTGCCAAGAAAAAAACTCCAGATACAACAATATGTCAGGAATGATACCGGCAGTGTATTTTGTTCTTTTCTTCTGTGCTCTGTCTCCTTGTTGAGAAGAAACAATTTATAGGGGTGAGACATTAAATATGTCAATCCTGGCCTGTCTGCTAGCTAGGAAGTGCTGGGAAGTTAATGTACTTTAAATGGGGAAGATGGTTCTTGTTTGTACTTGCTTGTTCCAGGCCTGAGTGGGACTCATTTAATTAAAAGAACGTAGTACCCTTTCCAAAAAGTCCCCCACGCCAATCAAAACTTTTGGTTTTTTCCTGCCCAGTCTTTCTGATCCTTCCCAAAGCACAAACATTTATTGTGCTGTGAGGGAGAACTTTGGAAAGGAACAAGCAGAACATGTTTTGCTAGGGAGCACCAGTTTCTGCTGGCCCTAGCACTGCTCTTCCCCCTGCTCTGTCCAGCCAAAGGCCCTCTCCATCAGCACAGCTCGCTCAAGCATCTTCCCTCCTCGTTCTGAGAGCTGCTCCAGCCCCTTCCAAACGTGTAATTATAGGCATGAAAAAATAAATTTGTTCTTATTCAGCACCTGATAAAACGGTGAGTCAGGCATTTTCATTTTCTATTGGAAATGCCAGTTCTTGCGCATTAGGAGTGCTCACCAGCACGCAGCCTGAATCTTGAGGGGAGCTTTGTCTGCCCCCTGGAAGGGCAAAATGGTTACAAATGGAAAATGCCAGGTGGAGGCTCTGGCAGGTAGCTTCACTTGGCCGCATGGTGAAGCAAACCAAGGTCTCTGCATTTCCCCTCCAGTGTAGTTATCCCAGCAAAACCTCAACCTACACGCAGCAGTGGGCTGTGGAGACCTGGCCAGCCTGGCAGCCTGGAGCTCTCCGGCCACTGGGGCTGCACGATCAGCCTGGCATTTGAGACAAATGGTGGAGCAAAGGCACTTGATCCAGTTTAGGATGGCCCTTGTGAAAAGGGTGACGACACTCTGTTCCTAAAATAAACATGTTTCTGTGCTGTGTCAGGAGATCGCTCATACACAGGCTGGAAGGAAGCAAGATACTTGCTGAAAGGCATAAATCTTTCTAACCACCTTCAGTGGTTATTTTTAAGCTCAGGGCATGCAGTGCTATGAATCCCATCCCATTAGGGCTGGAAAAGTGTTAGCTAGGAAGATGAGTGCTCTGGAGCATGAGAGCCCTCTTCCTCCTGCCCACATGACCTGTGCCTTGCAAAGAAAACCCCTGGGCTGTGACAGGACTGAAGGGATAACAGGGGCAGCAGCTGTGCCCCACCTCTGCCAGGTTTTGTGAGGGAGGGCTGGAAAGTCCTCCTGGTGAGATGGGTAGATGCAGCACATTGTTTGATTTTACTTTAAAGTGAATTAGTTAAATGGTGTTTTATTGTATTCTTCCACAGCAGCCAGAGTTGTAGGATAAATATTTATATAGAACAGCTGCTGAGTTAAGAAAAGATGCATCAGAAGTACAAATATATGTTTTTGCCTTTGCTTCAACACAAAGGTGCCTGAAGACTTGACTCAATGATTCCTATGGGTCTCTTCCAACTCAAAATACTCTACAATTCTATGACTTTGTTGGAATCAATTATTTCTTATACCCCTTCTGGATGAGAAGCTTTTTTTTTTGTCTTCATATAGTTCAGGAAACAAATGCATTGATGGGGTAAACAGCAAGTCCATGAGTGCTTCTCCTTTATTTTGTGGCCAGCCTATGCCCAAACCCACCACCGCCTGGCAGCTTTTCATGGGAGTGTACTGGACCAAACCCAAATTAGTGTCTAGTCCTTCTTTCTCCAAGCATTTACACTTGCATCAATTGCTGATGTTGCTTAGTAAACAGGACCCCTCATGGGAAGGACTGTAACATCTCTGAACATGAGCCAAAATCCTTTAATCGTAAAGAGATAATCCACTACATAATTTGAGCCCAGCAGTCTGCAGGGCATGGGGGATGCTTCCTGGCTTTGCTCCCAAAGATTCAAAAAGTTCTTTAGAAACTGCTGCCTTAGTGCAGGATGCAGAGGGGGGAGAGCCAGGAGAAGACAACATTTTGATTTGGGTTTGGTTTTTTCCTCATGAGAACATAACTGCCTAAATAAAAAAAAAAAGGGATAAACATTTTGGTGTGTTGGGGAAAAGGTGACACTTCTTCTGAAAAAGAGAAGGATCTTTCTACGGGGTATTTTTTACATCTGTTCTCCTCTGGCAAAATGTGGGTGCATTTTTACTGATGGAAAAAGTCTTTCCCTAAATGTTTGAGGATGTAGGAGCAGTGGTACTTTATAAATCGCACTCTGTCACGAAATGAATGGCAGGTGAGCGAGTATGTATTGTTCATGTGTTCCCACTGCCTCTAGTGCCTGGGGTGAGCTCTCTGGCTGTGTCATAAGCCTGGTAGCATTAGCAGAAATGCCTCCCCAGCTTGGGCAGGGGTGGGATATGTTTTGGAAAGACAGGAGTGCAGGAAATCTGTTGTGTGGTCCAGTCCTTTGAACAGCACACAGGACAGAGGAAATGTTTGTCAGTGCCCCAGGGGAGGATGTGTGTTAGACCTACAGCTCTTGGCAACTGCCTGGAGTCCTTTGAACCACTGACAAGGGACTGATAATGGGAGAGAGAGACCTGGGATGGTGCTGTGGTGGGGTAGGAACTCCCTTGACCCTGAGTGGTCCTGTTAGGAGAGCAGGGCACGTTTGTTGCCTCAGGGCTACCTGGGAGTATTGGCCCCTCCTGGTTACAGGAGAGGCTTTGCTGTTGCCCCATCAGTTGTGGTGGTTGCACCTCTCTCTGTTTGTCTTGTTATTCTGCTTTGGGTGATTATAGGTCAGCAGTGACAGCCTCCTTGGGGTCTCAGACACTGAGACCTGACCAGTTCCTCACACTGCAGAGCTCAGAGCTCCAGCTTAGGGCTCTGCATCCTCTCTGTCCCCTCCTTGGGTGAGTCACCTTTATGAGTAACATCTCTCAATGATGCTGGCTCTTGGAGTGTGCATTAGCAATCACTGGACTAGTATACCTCTCCCCACCTTTGTTGTAGTAGTATTCTTTTTTTCCCTTTAGGATGTTTGTAGTGAGCCTGGGGGCTTGCAGAGCAGAGATTTGCGTAATTTTCTTTAATCTAGCTAGGTCCAGCAGCAGTAACAGTGTTGGTATGTTCATCACATAAGCACATAGCCAGAGCAGCCAGTGTGCTGGTATAAATTATTCTGCAGTTCAAGCATTTTGATTTTTTTTTCTGCTATTCTTGTCATTCAAAATAAGTAGATCATAGTAAGATGTGCCTGCCAATAGCTCAAATACACCTTCAGTTAGGTTCAGTAACATTCCATCTCAGCCCATGCTTTATGGGACTTTTCAGTTAAACTTACATCTCATAAGAAACACCAGGATTACTCCTGTCTTGGACTATAGTTAGTATTCTTCCAGTTAATGTGATCATCCCTAGAATAGAAAAATTTTGAGCACCCAGCTATTTTCAGCCAAGCCCCTGACGTGCCCAGCTTCTACCACTTGAAGGGAATGTCAGATATTTTCACATGACAGAAAAGCGTGGCCAAGTTCTGTTCTATAAAATATTCTTAAGTTTGGGGTTACTGTTTCTTTGCTGGATTTCAGTTTCTACTTATTCTTGAAACTTGCAAGAGATACATATCCAATTCTGCTAGATCTTTTTACAAACTACAGCCTAGTTTAGATGCATGTGTGGGCCTTTTCCTTTAATGATAACCCTCAGCAAGCTTGAAAATTAGTGATACAATCTGACAGATACACCTGGAGGCATTCATAGCCTTAAAATATCAGCCCATGTTTTCCATCTTTTATTTACTTGTTGGTTTTTGTTTGTACTGTAATATTCATGGAGTGAAACAAAATAAGGAACTGAAAAGAGCATTTTTATGTAATTTTATGATACCTGTTAAAGTGCTTTGTGTGTTTATCAGAATGAATCACTTGTACAAAATTCTGTGCTCTTTTTGGTTTTTCTGACACCGTGAAATATCTACATATCACTGTAGGGAACAAAAGTACACACAAGATGGGGAGCAGAGATGCAGGTGGGGAGTATTTGTGGTGAATTCCTGTGATGACCAGGAAAGAGAAGCCCACGGAGCCAGTTTTGAAGAATGTCCTGTGACAGCCAGACTGAACTTGAATGTGTCCTGGTATATTTCCATAACGAAGCAGAAAATCCCGCAGTGAGGCAGCCGATCGAACGCTGCCGACGGCTAGCTCAGCCCATGCAGGAGCAGCCTCCTCAGCTCCTGCCTGCAAACGGGGTCTGAGCAGGGGGGGAGCAGCCACGGCTTTATAACATTCCTTGCCATATGTCACAGTGCTACCTGAGCTCACCAGCCTGACCTGCAGCCATGCACAATACAAACAAAATCCGTGTCCAAAAGATGTGTGCCAGGCAGAACATGCGTTCCTTTTCTCCCTCCTCTCCAGAACAGTCGCTGTGCTTTTTTCCTCTGTAGTTTGCAGTTTTTCATCACCTGTGAGTCACTGGTGCTTTCTGAAGGCTGGAAATTTAAAAAAAACCCCACACCATTCACCTTCTGGCTGCTGTCTATGCTATGTCTGCCAGCACCATGCAGGTCCCCCGTGGGCATTAAGGCCAATGTCACCCACATCATTACCCAGCCAGGAGGCAGCTGCTGACAGGGACAGCCACTTTCTGCAGAAGCAGGGAAAGACTGAGGCTTCTCAGTGCACGGATGCTTTCCATGAACATATGCTTAATTAAGAGGCATACTCACCACCTGCTCTGCAGCATGGGTATCCAGGTTCCTTTCAGGCAGGTATTTGCTTTGCTGTGTGCTTATGCTTTCACAGGGGTGGGGAAGTGCTTTTGGTAGTGTTTGTGCAGCTGCGCCTCAAACCCCAGGCATCAGGTGCTGCTAGCATGCAGAGCTGCCAGCTTCATTAAGGTAATTGTGCCTAAGGCCTTTCCTTCCTTATCCTGGTTTAATGAGGAGCCACAGCATCCCCTCGATGCTTCCTGTGGCTGCAGGGAGCTGCACGTGTGTAGGAACTGGAGTGGGTTTGCCCTCTGCCCCTACAGCCTCTGGGGCTGCTGCCATCACCTGCAAAGCCCAGCACTGGGCAGGGAAGGTGAGCTCCTAAAGGCAGATTGTGCTGCTTAAATTAGTATCTTGTCTTCTAAAGATGCAAAGAAATTCATTGTGCTCCCTTTTGAACACTTGCCTCTGCTAGAATGCTTCACAGGTTTGGAACCCCTCATCAGCCCTTCCCTAAGCCTTGGACTCTCGGTCTGCGGCCAAATCCCCAGCAGAGCTGGCAGCGCCGCGGCAGCCCGGGCAGGGATAAATGGGCCAGGCACTCTGCAGCGTTGGTGGCAGGGACAGATTAACCCTCTTTTGCAGAACCAGTGCAGTGATGGCAGCTGGTGGGTGGCTGAGAATCCCGTCTCCCTGGGATGCCCTGAAAATGGGCACATGGCTCAGGGAGCTCCAAATACCTGTGCTGAAACAGAAGTCACTTAATACATCTGCCGAGCTCGGCCTGTTTTCTTTCTTTGGGCTGTTCTCTCTGCACCTATCTCAGAAATGTCTTTTCCCCAGGTAAATACATTTTCTGTGCCCAGTTTGTGATGCATGTGACATGTTGAGTGAAAACGAATGTTTCTCCTGCAGCATTTTCAGGTTACTGGTTCCTAATAGGAGATAATACACAGGGATTTCAACCTGCAGCCCCAGAATCTCTACTAAGGAGCACGAGCAGAAATGCAAAATGCACATCTGTGCTCCAATCACGGAGCCATGTTCTTGTGCCCAGCAGGTTTCCAGCCTTTTCATTCATTAAAGATGATTCAGGATGGGGACAATTAATTATTCACTAAGAGTCATTTTGAATTTTCACTGGCTGCAAGAAGGTGCCTGTGGGACCACAGGAAAACAACCATGGCAGTGAGACAGGGGCTTGCTCCATGCTGGAACACTGGGTCAGAGCCCCCTGAGAGCCTGTCAGACTGGCAGCTCCTGCCAGGCCAGTACCCCACTCCCCAAGGGGGAGGCAGGCCCTGGGGGCAGCTGGAGCACTGTGCCAGCCTGCCGTGAGCTCGCAGAGGCAACGAGCACAGAGCATGAACCTCCAGGGACCCCCAGAGCCTGCCTGGGTTGCTGCGCTGTGGTGCAAAAAGTGAAGCAGTCCTGGACCCATGTTTTTCCAGCTGTGCTGACACACAGAGGAACCAGGGGTTTATTGCTCTGCAGGACGCATTTTTCCCTGCTGTGAGACAGAAACCATCAGCTCAGGTATTGTAAGGTGAGAGGAGGAGCGGGAAGCCCACAGCCAGCTTGTATGTAAGATGTGATAAAGATACCGCTGGGGTTCCTACCTGAATGAGTCCTCGGAAGGCTGGTTTGTGTTGTGCCTACAGTCCTGCTGCTGAGGTGACGCTGGCCCATGGGGCCATGCCCAGCTGCAGGCTGGGTGCTGGGGCTCTCGCTGGTCCCTAGTGAGCGTGCAGGAGCTCATGGCACTGGGGCTGCCAGCACCAGACACAGCAGCAGCAGGAGAAATGTGAGTGGTGGTTGGCTTGCTTCTGGCAGCCCCTCTCTAAGCCTGAGGTGATTCCCCAGATTTCAGCGTGAGTAGGAACAGCCTTTGCACCTCTTGCTTTTGGTGGGGCATCATGTGCCTGAGCCAGGGTTCAGCTCCAGCAAAAAGTGACTGCACTTCATGATGCTCACATTGGTGTAACAGGCATTGGCTGAGAAGGCTTTGGAATTAGTACCAAGAAAATGGTAAGAATCTTCTAAAATGCAACCATCCCATAGAAACCTTAATTACTTCTCCTAGCATAAAGTAACAAGGGAGAGGACTAGCGGTGTTCTTTTTGAGACTTTTTTTCCAAATGGAATTAATCTTATACCTGTGCTGTGCCCAGGGCTGTGCTGCAGATACACAGGAGGCTGTTCTGACACCTTGTTCAAAACAAAATCTATTGGAACAATTGCTAAGAGGAGAGCTTGGTGTTGGCCCACCGAGACTTTGCAGCATCCTGTGTGTACTTATTATTTGCTGTGATCAATGACACTGCAAAGGCCGTTTCCCAGGGTAGGAAATGCCTTATTGTATAAACAGGCTATACTGGGAAGGAAAATAGTACCCAGGAGAGAAAGAAGTGATGCATTAGAAATAATGGGCTCTATCGGTGTGATTTTGTTGGGCAAGGTAACCTCAAAGATTTATTTAAATAGGGCAGAGATATGAGTGACTGCTACATTCTCACTTTGTAATGCATTTGCCAGTCAGAGAGCAGATAGCAGTAAAGGCATTGCTTTTTACAACACAAGTTCGTTTAAACTGAGGCTCTGCAGTACTTGTTCTGTGGTGAGCTAAAGCAATACCCAACACCTTTCTCTGAGTAGGAGAAGTGGGTATTCAGACAGGAATAGCTGCATTTGTGACTTTTTCCTGTTCATTTTCTGCAAGTTTTAAAGATCATCTGAAGAAAAAATATTGAATTGATCTGTTTCTTGAGGGGGAAAAAAAGAGAACTGCTTAAAAGATTTGCCCCTGTGATCTATTCTCGATTCTTGCTGTGGGGTCTGGATGTGGGACTAAGGGAACCATGGAAATTTCCTTTACCCAGGCGAGCAACTGGCCAGTACAGCAAAACCCATTTTATTCCGTTAAAATGGAATACAGTGCTTGACATTAATGCTTTGGTGGAAAGCTGTATGCAGCCTCTTTCCTACATTAATTTCCTATTTTATAGGAGAAATTACAAATGTTGGGCTTGCATGACTGGCAGAGCGAGAACTGCTCAAGGCAACATAAACAAATAGCTATGAATAACAGATCTAGCAAGTAGACAAATGAACACAACTTGCTTGCAGACAAATGAACAAGCAGTACAGCTAAGGCCAAGCTAGTTAGCTTATGTTTTTCTTTGTAATCTGTGCACCTACATTACCCTGCAGGTGGTAATATCTGGAACTGGTGCATTTGTACATGCATGAACAGTGTCCCTTACAGCTTGACAGCATATCCAGAGACACTCCTCAGATTTTGCTGGATGTATATTCAGGCAGCTTAAGTGCAGAACCTAAGCTTCCCCTCTCTTATCTTTGTATAGGATGACTGTGCTAAAACAGATGGGAAAGGGGCAAAAGCTGCCTCCCTTGTAAATTTTGTGTGTGAAAAAACTGCAGGTCCAGGTCTAGGCAGCTGCCTCTTGCTTCTGAGTGAGTTCTGGCTTGCAGAGACCAGGACCAGGCAGGAGGGGAAGGAGTGTGTAAGGGGTGGAAAGAAGCACTGAACCCATTTGTTGTCTCTCATTACTCGTAGAACAAGGCCAAGGTGTTTAATGATGCCCACTCTAAGGCTCTGGTCAGCTTCTGACTTGGGTGGCTATGGCTTGCTCGAAAGTCCCCGTCTCCTGCACGGTGCTGTGCCCTGGCCAGGGTGGCGGGGACACTGTGGGGTGCTGCTCTGTGCTGTTATACAGGTGATTTGTTCTGCCCTGTTGCTGGTTGCGTTTTCAGCAGGGAGTGAAGGTGACCTTAGCACGCACTCCGATTTTTGAGCTCTGTAAGGCAGAGCAAGATCTGTGGAAGCAAGTGGGCATTTCCAGTGTGAGTTACAGACCTTTACATTTATCAGCAAGAAATTCTAGCACTTGGATTTGCTAGGTGCAGAGCACAAAGGCTGCATGGTGCAAAGGAGAAAGGCAGTTTAACTTAGTGCTGGGAGAACAACAGATCTGGGGGGTTGTGCAGTGCCAAAAAAGTTTGGAGGGAAGGAACGAGATTTGTCATGCTTAGTCCAAAACTCCAGTAGAAAAAAATACACTCTGTTTTTAGCTTGTTAAAAAGACTTAGAATAAAATTTCGTGAATAAAACAACAGGCAGGCACTGGACTTGCAGAGAAATAAATTTTCTTTCTTTTCAGTTGTTCCAAGGTTTTTTCCAACTAGCACTGTAAAATGTCACAAATTCAACAGACTGGTCAAACCACATGCAGATGTCTTTTCTTTTTTAGTTTTTTTATTAACGTGGAGATGATGAAACAGATCATTTCATTGACCTGTCACCTGCAGCGCAGGGCAGCTGCGCTTGTGTTGCAGAGCTGTCACGAGTGCACAGGCTTGTGACACGGAGGGGAAAGCCCTGCTAAGAACAACGCAGAGCTGTCACACCTCGCCGGGAACAAGCGGTGCCCCGGGCAAGGGGCAGAGCCGTGGTACAGCCGGGAACGGCCTCGGATGGGTGTGGGCACGGGCGGGTGCCGGCCGCGGATGGGCGGCAGGACGGGCTGCTGCGGCCCGGGCGGCTGTGCGCTGTCCCTGAGCACCAGGTGGCAGTGCTGCCGCGGGGACAGCGCGCCTGCGGGGGGACGGGGCGCCGGCGGTGTCCTGCGCGGCCGAGCCCCTCCGCCCCCTCCTCTCGGGGCGCTGAGCATCGCTCTCTCCTTTCACCGATTTCTTGGCCACGCGTATTTTCCAAGCGTGAGCCGAAATAGTGTATTTCAAATCTCTGTTCAGCAGAGAGCTCCACCCTTGAGCCCGACAGTTGTCCCTGTTTTGTCGCACAGAGGCGCCGGAGGCTGCGGATCTGCGGGCAGCGGGTGGCAGCTGCCCCGGCGGGTCCGGCCCGCTGCCTCTAAACGCTGGTGTTCAGAGGAGCATCTCGGGCTGCCAGCAGCTCCATTTCTCTCCAGCTGAGCCTCCAGCAAGTCCCGGCCCCTGGTACAGTGTCCTGGAGCAGCTTTGGTGCGTGCGGGAGCCGCGCTCCCTGCGCTGCAGGCAGCGGAGCGGTGCCCGGCTCCGCACCTGGGCGAGGGCAGCGCTCCCACCGTGCCTTGAGAGAGGGCTGGCGTGGGCAGAAGTCCTGGTTTATTACTACAGGCCTTTCAGGTCCTTGTAGAAACATTTCCTCTGTGTTTATACTCTAGGGCTTGCTTTTCTTTTTCTTTTTAATTTCTTTCCTTTCCCATCTCTTTTCCTCCCCTCCCGCTTTCACCCCTCGCGCTCTGTA
>VZTG01006037.1:243788-259394 GCA_013397845.1 Melanocharis versteri
CTTTCCCCCCCCCCTTTTTCCCCCTTTCCCCTTATTCTTTCCTCCTTATTTCTTCCTCCTTCCCCTTTCTCCCCATATTTCTTCTTTTCCTTCATTTTTCCCCTTCTTTTTCCTTCTTCTCCTTTTCTTCCTTTTTTTCTTTTTCCTCTCCTTTTTACTTCCATTTCCCCCCCTTTTTTCATCCCTTTTTCTTCCCTTTTTTTATCCCTTTTCTCGACTTTTTTTCTTTTTTCCTCCTTTTTTCTTCCCTTTTCCTCTTCCTTGTTTCTTCCTTTTTCTTTTCGTTCCTTGTATATATTTTTTCCTTTCCGCCTTTACCTTTCTTTAATTAATTTTTAATTTCGTTTCTCCCGCTCCGTTTCCTCCGGAGTCGGGGCGGACGGGGGTCGGTGCCGGTGCCGGTGCCGTGCCCGCGGTGGGTGCGCGGCTCCGGCACCGCTGGGCGGCGCTGCCGCTCCGCTGCCGCCGGGCCCGTGAGGGGAGCGCCTCCATGGGGCTCGTGTTTCTGCTCGGGGATCGGGGCCTTCGGGCGAGCGCTCGCAGCCCTAGAAAATCGTCCAAATAAAGAAAGGGGGGCAGAGCGACGCTTCAGAAAATGCGTTGTTTAAGATAAGAGTCTTATCTTATAGCGGTGTACTTCCCGGGTAAATTCAGGGGTGCGCACCCAATCTGGACTGATCTAAGTAGGCAGTGAATTTTATCCTAATTTTCTTAAATCCCTGAGGGTTTGGTTGAGAACCTCCAGCGTCTCTTACAGCATAAAGAGTGCACGTTCCTGCGTAGGGTATCGCTAACTGTGGCTCTGGGTATCACTGTGGCTCAACGTAGATGGTCAGCCCCAGGGGGACAGCATTGTAACTTGATGAAAAGAAACTCGAACTTGGTTTTCCTCCTCATTTCATTGGTGATTCTTGTATTGTTGTTCAGTTTCAGCAGCAGTTCTGGTGTGGTTTGGTCACCTTGCATGGCAGTCCTCTCCCTTTCCAGCTCCCATAGCTGGCTGCCGTCCCTCTCTGTTTTGTGTCAGTCTGGGTATCCTCGTGCCCTGGGGCTGTCCACCTTCATTATAAGAGGGATTAATTGAGTCCCTTCCAATCTCAGTTGTAAATACCTGGTCCAAACTATTCCACATGCAAAAAGAAAAAAATAGGCTTGCTCTAATCCACAGACCCTTGGAAACAAAACTGGGAAAGCTTTGGCCTAGGTGCAGCAGTGACCAGGATGCCCTCAAACAAAAAACAGTGTTGGATTTAAAGACAAAATTAGGTATTTTCCCAATTTTAGAAACCCCCCACCCTTCCCCCCCCAAAAAATCAATAGCCTGGAGAGCTTTACTCTCTTCCAAGTCTTTATCTAATTGCATTTCCAATTTTTCCATGAGAGACATGTTCCAAGATATTTTGTAATTCCCCCCAGCCCCCAAAGACAGGGGAAAGTTTGCAACCTTATGAGGTTTTCTCAAGACTAACCATTCAAGGGTTAAATAATGTAGGAAAGAAACAAGATTAATTTAAAGTAAAGCAAAATAAAATAGTTCTGTGACCCCAATATTGTTTTCCATTTTAAAAAAATTCATTGTAGGAAAAGAAGACAACTTGATGCAATACTGTATTTTACTATTTTTCACTTTCCTCATGTGCATAAAAAAAGCCTGGAAATTTTCTGAAATTGCATGTGCTGAGAGCTGTAATCCTAGAACCCTGTGAGGCGCAGTTACTCTAGTCATGCTGCTGTAGTTGGATTCCTCAGTTACTTATGCAGGATGGAAAAGGATCTTTCTGGGTGGGAAACATCTCTGTGAAGCCCTGGTGTTTCCCCAGAGCTGGATGGAGGCTGCTGGACTAATCCCTGCTCTGCACACTGGAAGGACAGGGCTTCCCTGATGCCTATGAGTCTCTTACCAGTCAAAATTATTTTGTTGCTGCAGCCCTGGGGCAAGTGTGGGCTTGGGTGGGATTAGTGGGTCCCCACTGCTTGTCTGGTGGCACCTCCATCTCCGCAGCCTCTGGGCTGCTGAGCTCGTGGTTCTGGGGGCAGAAGGACTGTGGGTCTGAAAAATGAATCCTGGTGAAGCAAGGTGGCAACGTTGTCATTTATTGCAGTGTGAATGCAGGAATCCTGTAAGCATGCTGGAAGAGCTGGTGGCGGGGGCGAGAGTGGCTGAGGGGCCAAGGCTGCTCTGCAGCATCTGTGCCAAGCTCTCTCCTTATGGCCTCACAGAGGGGAGGGAGATCTGATGGGGTCTCTGCTCCAGGTGCGGAGAAGTTGAGCTGCAAGCAGAGGAGATGCTGTCAGAGGTGCCAGCTGAACAGTGTCGGTCCTTTCCCACAGGGGAGCCCTTCCTGACAGCTCCATCTGTGCAAGCATGGGGAAAGCCGGGCCTCCTCCATCAGCACCTCGTGCCTGCATTGCGTGAAAAGCCCACCCTGAAATCCATCTGCCCCCCAGGGAAGTGTCGTTGCAAGCTTTCCCATGGGGAAGGCTCACAAAAGCAGTATCATCGCCCTGATTTCATGGATGGAGGAATCGGCAGTGTGGGAGGAGGGTACACACCTGTGGTCACTCTGTGGTCTGGTGGCAGTCGAAGTGAAGTTGGTCAGGCTGGTGCTTTCTCTTGGCATTGAGGGTGATCTGCAGTGTTTGTGTCTCAAATGTTTCAGTGCTGTGCTTGTGAATCAAGCAGAAAGACTGCTTTAAAAGCAGGCAGTCTGGTTTTAGAGCTGGCATAATCATAATTCCTATGCCACTAGGAGCAGGAGGGGAGGAGCAGATAAAAATCAGAAAATTAGAATTTATTACAATAAAAGCCAAAGTGCTAGAAGCCAAAACTGTCATTGTAATGTGAGCTCTTTTTTGATAGTGTCCTATTACATCGTATAAGAGGTTGAACATGCGTACGAATATCTTGGTTGGTAATTATCTGATTTGTGATATGTAGCTAATGTGAATTTGTTGTTCTGTACATTATGCAGCAGCAATTCATTTCTGAACAACATTAACTGGCACTATAGCAGTTCAGTGCAGAAATTACAGGCATAAACATATGTTTCACTTGGGCTGAGTAGTAACTAAGTTGAGACACCAGCAATCCTGGTCAGGGGAGATGTGGGGTGAAGAGCTCAGGGTACATCTGTTCCTAACTCACCCTGCCAACAGAATCCTCCTCTCACAGATGATGCTGGGTATCCTCAAATTATTCACTAAGCAGAAAAGACCTGTGCAGGCAGATGTGGGTACCAGCTGGCCAGGGGACCCCACATGTGGAAACTGACGTCTTCCCTATTCTGGAATGAGTTTGTGGAGAGTGGTGTCTCTGCAGGCTGCACCAATCAGTAGCAAAGATCTGCAGGAGTGGCTTTCAAATTAGATAAGCTTTGGAGCTGATGTCTGAATGATGGTAACAATATAAACACTTAACTGAATGCACTCCTGTCGCTGCATCCCTAACAACTCTTAGATAAGACCATTTGTATTTTATGGGATCTTATTTGCTTTCACTTTATTTAATGACACCACTAAATAAAAACACTCAATAATTGTTGTTGCTTACTTCAGTTCATCAATTAAATGTGCAAGGCTATTAGTATACATATATTTTAAGATGTATCAATTAGCAAAGGTTAAATAAAACACCCTACTGAATGCACATCAAATGTCTCCCCATTCTTAGAGTATTAAAAAGAGATTTTTTGAAAGACCAAAAGTATTGATGCTACAAATGAGACAAAGGGTCTCTCGGCTCGTGTTATTGCAGGCTGTGTCACATAATCTTTTCACAAATGTGCACAAAAAGTCTCCTTGGAACAGAAGGAGCCAAATGAGAGCAGCAATGTGCCCACTGGTTCTGTTGGAAGTGTCTTACTCCTCTGATTGCTGGAAACCATGTCTAATTTCTAGTCTAAATTTATTCTTGGCCAGTTTCTACCCATTTCCTCTTGTGCCAGCATTGTCCTTCAGCTTATCTGTCCTCTGACTGCTGTTATTTATGCCCTGTTTACGTTTCTTTCTGCCTGAGCAATGAAGATCTATGAAACATGTCCATTCTGCTTTAGTTTGTAGCCAGTTTCACTTTCTTAATTGCTCTAGTGCCACGGTTTCAAACAACACAAGGGAGCATCCTTTGTTTTAAAAAGAAAAGCTTTCATTGAAGCTGCACAATATTGTGCGCATATTTCCTGTTTGAGGGTTTATGAATTCTCCATATTTTTTTCAATTTTTATTTTCCCTATAAAATTGCAAAGCTGGGTCAAGTTTAAGCTGACAGGGTCCATGTCAAATGATTAAATAAATAAAAAAAAGAAAGAAGACTTTTCAGGCCCTACATTGTGCCAGAAGTCAAGGAAAAAAAGTGAGAGAATTCCAATAAATGCTGGAGCTGTCCATGTGCAAATAATAAGGTTGAGAGTAGCATGTAGCCTTTTCTAGAACAAATGCCTGGTGTCTGCATCCTTATGTCAGCTGGTTTTTTCCAAGGGAAGCTTTGCAGGAGTCAGTCTGGCATGTTTAGCTGGGGTGAGAGCTGATGCCTGCTGCACAGGGATCTCTTGCACACCCCACACAGAGCATTGGTAGTGTAAGGGGTGGACTCTGGAGCTTATGGGGAGATCCCTGGAGCATCAGTGAGATCTGGAAGTTTGTTTCATTTATGCAGATTTTGATAATCCCAGACCACGTTTTTTTGGCTCATGACAGCTAAGACTTGCTGATGAATAAGCAAGGACCTCGAAGTTGTTGAAGGTAATGAAGTGTCTATGAATTATACTCTTTCACAAGGGCATGTTTTTGTTGCATATGCTCCTTTTACTGCTACTGTCTTCAAGCTTCTTTACCTGCATCTTTAATGAGGGGACAGACACTGCCCTGGTAGCTACAGGTCTACACACTTAATTTCCTAAGTGCCTGACTTCGTCACTGCAGACTTAAAAGTAGCTCTGAGTCACTTCCCTGTCAAATCAGTTTTTTCATCTGAGGGCACCTTCTTGCACCCCACATTTTACGGGATTTGAGGTGGGCTGAAGTGGGTATACTGGGTAGTAGAAGTATCTAGTTTAGCATCTGAGTTTCTAGGAGTATTTACTCTAATGGACTGAAGAAATAATAGATTTGTCTCTTAACACTGAGAAGGGAACATGTATTATTGGCATTCTTTAGCAAACAGAAGGGTTCCCAAAGCCAAGCAAGTGAGCAACAAAGCTTGCATTGGGCTTATGAAAACAAGTTAGGGAAGAGAGAGCATCCTTTCAACCAGATCACAACTACCCTGTCCAAGCCACTGACAGGCAGCATAAGCCAACCCTCCTCCAGGCTGGAACTGCCCACCATGTTTTGTTTCACTTCCTTTGTATGAGGAGGTTGCCCAGGAATACAGAGCCCTGAAGCTGAAACAGTGCCTCTGAAAGACAGAAATACCAGTGGGACCTAGCTCTGCTGAAGAACAGCTTCCTCAGGAACTAGGCAGTTTCATAAAAATGATTTTGTGCCTCCTTTTCCCTGGTGCAGAAAATCTGAGACCGTGAGAGTATTAGGATTTCAGACCCTTTGCTGCTCTGGCCTTCTTTCAAGACTGAAGAATGCTTTTTGGGCAGAAAATCCCAACATGCCTCTGCAGCTAATGGATAGCTGGTCATCTCTCCATGGAGTGCTGAGGATCTCTGTTGCCATATTGCCACCTGTACCCAGCACAAAGCCATGTTCTCCTTAATTACTGACAAAAATGTCTCTTCAGAAGCTTCCCAATAATTACTCAAGTACCCACTTAAGTGGCTTTTAATTCAGGCTCCTCACCCCCACACTCGTGCATTTTCCGATTGCCAAGCACAGCTAGTCTTATGTATAAGCTTCTGCAAAAAGAAAATGCTAATAACCTGCCCCCTGGTTTGTACTACCTTGCATGAGCTCCAGTGAGCCCATAGCATCTCAGGAGATGGTATTTCCAACAGGCTGGAGCAGGAGTATTCAATCATAATGAAAGATGAAAGCTCTTATTGTGAGGTTCCCTACATCTGACAACACTTGGTAGTTCTACAGCATCTCTTGTTGGACTGCTGCTGGCTGCCTTGCCAGCTCCTCTCGTTGTTGGAGGCTGCCCCTTGCCATTGCGCTGGGGCAGGAGTGCCCATGGGCTCCTGTAAAAGCTCTGGGGGCAGGTGGCAAGGATAAGCCATGGACATCATGCTGGGTGCCACAGGAGAGGCAGCTGGTGCTGCCCATGGGGTGGTGGGAAGGCAGCATTTCCAACTTTGCAGCCTTCTTTGTGGGAGTAGAAAGGGAAACTCAGGGGATCTTGTCCTCTCATCCTGTAGGACCCAGCTGCATTCAACAGGAAATGCTTTAGATCATGACTTTGTGGGTAAACGGGGTCTGTTCTGTTTCTCCATGACTCATAGAAGGCATTGCTTTCTCTGCTTGATTCCACTGTTTTACTGGGGTAGTCTCTAGACACCAGGTCCAGTAAGTTACCTGTTTGTAGCAGGCTCCAGCAACCCTTTAGCAAAATGGATTTTTCTGTTATGATGGAATGAGACCAAAGGGACACTAACTCTGTCCCTGAAGTGAGAAAAGGAACGTGCATATGAAGGGGAAGGGCAGGCAAGCATGGCCAGAGAGGAAGAAAGAAATCACACTGTACAGGAATTCCTTTTCCAAGATAGAAGCTGTAGAGGGGTCATGAATAAAGGATGCAAGGAAACAGGGTTGCCCATGTCCAAAAGCTGTTCTTGCAAAGCTCTAGAAGAGCCATAGAAAGTGGTTAGAACAGCTACTGCATATTCTGCTTTAGGCACTTCTGGAGTTCAGCAGTCTGAGAGGAGAAAAGGCCAGAACTGTAATTCATGTCAGAGAGACACATGTGAGTGGTACAGGCTGGGAGGCTGTGATGGATGCGTCCAGAAGGAGTAGCCAAGCAATCGGTAGTGGTGCTTTTTTCCCTTGAAAAATGCCACTTTATCAAAACTGTGCAAGGGAGAAAGGAAATAGTCATTTCAGAAGAGCGCGTTGCACAGGGATTTCTGTGCCAAGTTTAATGCCACTGCTCTGCCTACTGCAAAAGCAGAAACTTGGTCTGGACAGTGGTGAGACCACCAGTTCTACTACACTTCTCTTCTGGCATTTCATAGTGAGCTCCAAAAGATTTTATTTTCATTTCACATGGGGAAGAAACATAACTTTGAATGCAAGATTTTCTGCAGAGTGGATTTCTGTTCATCTTACCTCTAATACCGAGTGACATTGGGAGAGTGTCAGAAGCCAGGCAGAAGGGACCAATTGTGATTATGAGTCTGGTCTTCAGCATAACCCAAGTCAGGACTGCACTGAGCAAGCCCAGTAAGTCCTGTGTGGCAGGCATAATCAATAGGGCAAGAAACTTGTAGCTAAATGGGATTTGGACTAGATGTTAGAAGTAACCTTTCTCAGCTGAATGTGGTACAGAGCCACATTCCTAAGGGAGCTGTGGGATTTACAGTGCTGCAGGTACCTGATCAGAGATCAGACCATCAGACCAGCCTTGTCAGTGACGATGAAGGTACTGCTGGCTCAGTACACGGGTGACTTCTCCAGGGTCCCTTGTACCTTGTGCACTGTGATATCAGCTCATCTATTTTTGAAAGAGGTTGGCTCTTAGGGTGAAATGATAGCAAATCCATCACAACTCTTGCCATGTTGTTCTCTTGATGAATTACCTTTGATATTAACAATAAACATGAGCCTTGCCTTGACTTACAGCCTCTAGATCTCACTCTGACTTTGCTGGTTTGAGACAGTCCCTCCTTTCAGAAATGTTCTTACTCAGAGGTGAGAGATTTATCAGTCAGGGCTAAGTTTTCTCTGTCATTTTCTTGGATACCAAGGCTCTCAACCATTTGTCTTTTGTGGCCAGATTGTCAGCAATGCCAAACTATCAGCAGCCATGGTATTAACAGGCTAAATACAGGTGAGCACCAAGAGTATTTTCAAGAGTGGGCCCATGTGAATCCCTGTAGATGTGCTGTTACTGCAACCAAGAAACCAAACTGCTCACGTCTTTTGCTATTTCCATATTCTTCATAGTCCTCAGACTGTCTTTGTTCTGCCACTTCTGAAGTGTGGCAAGCAGACTTTGTGAGTCTTGTGATACTGATGTTTGCTGCACTGGGTACAAATGTAACGGAGAATTGCTCATTTTTCTCCCTATTGCTCCATCCGTGCACACATGGGCTTGGGCTCTCCTAGCTGCAGTTCTGTGCAGAAAGCTCCTCTTAGCTGTATCTCTCTCATGGTTCCCAATTCCTGGAGTCTCTGCTTTCTGAGGAAAAAAAATTGCCCAGTCTTGAAGTAATACAGACTGCACAATTTATTCCCAGAGATTTGATCTAGCTGTGTTAAAATGAAACTTTTTTCTATGAACTGAGTTTCCATGTCAGTTCAGTTTATTCTCTTCACCAGACTTACTCCGATCATTAATTACTACTGCATTAGTCTTTGTATCCTTGGCAAACTTAGATTTCCTTCCAGACCACTGATATCTTTCTTGGTGTCTGGATTGCAGCAGCTCTGAGAGTCTAGGGAAAGAGGACATGGGATTTCATTTTGCTGGAGAGATACAGGAGTTGATTTATTGCTGGGGAAGGAAATAAATTACAATGCAAATAGCAAGAGGTGTGCTAGGAAGCCAGGGGTTTGTGGGGGAAGCAATGTATTCACCCAGATCCTTTTTACCTAGCACTTTAGGTCAGTGGGGGATGAGGGAGTCTTCAAACCTTGTCCTGGCTGCATGACAGCTGTAATCTCACATTTACATTTAGTGTTGAATATGCCCTTGCAGTACGCAGGAGAAATAAGCAGGTTTTGTTAAATAAGATGCAATCTGAATGCATGTAACTTCAGAGGCATCCTTAGGGCAGGATTAATGTCCCAGCACTCCTGTACTGCAGAGCTTGATGGCAGTGGGAGTACCAGGTCTTGTCAGAGTAGCTGCTTTTCCTCTGGAAAAAACTGGAAGGACCCTTTGCTGAGTGGCAGAGCAATGGGCTGCCCCAGTGAAGCATTGCTTTGCTGACCCAGCAGGATTTGAAATATGACCTAGCTTAGGCTGCAGATCCTGGGCTTGTGGATTTGGAGGCTGGATGAAGGGACAAGCAAAGTCTGGGGTCAGGGAACTTTCCATGGCCTCTTTAGGTCTGCCAGAATCCGTTATGTGCAGATAGACAGATTTACAGGTCTGGAGGAAGTTTGATCTTTCTCCTTGACAGTTTCTGGCCCTTCCTCCCCCTCTTGACCTATACCAGTGTCACAAAGGTACATTAAGGAGGTGGATGTCTTCAATCTCCAAGCTTTGACCTGCTGTGGAGCAGATGGTCCCACAGCCCTGCTGGAGGAGCACGACAGGGGTTTTGCTCTCCCTCCCTCGTTTTTATCATTCTCAATCACATAATCGTGTTGGTTTGCCTCAGCCAAGATCTAATCAGGAAGGATCTCTTTGACTTTCAGCAAAGTCAGCTTGATGGAAACTTTGAATTGAAAGGCTTTTCCTGACACACTTGAAAATGGTTTTGGTTGAAATTGGTGTCTGGCTGCATGGTTACAACATGAGGAGTTTTCCTTCCTCCCAGGGAGAAGGAAAAGTATGGGCAGTCTCTCAGACCTCCTGAGCCCAGGGGCTTGGGGGCCCTGGGCCTGAAGCTGCACTGTGGGGTTACACTCCCATCTCTACCCAGACCACACCACCTTCATGCAGCTGACATGTAAATCCAGTCACAACCAGGTTCAGTGTCCATGGGACCTGGGCATCTCTGGCATTATTGAAACTGTAGGCCAAAATGGGCTACAGGTTGTCATCAAATAGGATTTAAAGAGAACACTGGGGATGGCTGACCTTTCCTGGGGAGAAGAGTAGGAATTGTCTTGTTCCTAAAAGTATCACTATCCTGCGGTCTGGAGACTGAGTCTCTGCTTTAGAGAAGGGCATGATGTGCGTGTGTTCAGCCTCAGGCTCACAGCCGGGGTTGTTCAGTGGTGGCTATGCCACCTATTTCACTTCAAGCCTCTGCTCTGCATTAAAAGCACAAGGGATATCGTCTTTTTCTAACACACTGTGAATGCAGATGTAAGACCTGGAGTGAAATCTCAAGTCCACGCTTTCCTTCCTCTTCTGGGTTCTTGTAGTTCCTGTGGCTTAAGGCTATTTGACAGGTAGCCATGGGTGAAAAGTCCCTAAGGAAGTGGATGGAGAGAGTTGCTGGGTGTTGGGAGAAGCCCAGTGAGGAAGAGGAGGTGGAGGGAGGAAGAAAGGAAGAGAGGCAGCTGTCTTTTAAATTCAGCACCTCTAGTACAGGCAAGAAGATACTAGAGTTTTCTTTCCAGATGCGTAGGTGGGTGTTTCTAAGCCTGGAGCAGCTGGTTGTCGGTGTGCCCCTTGCTCAGCAAGGCCTTGCACAAGGTGACCTGCAAGCAGAGTGTCCATCCTTTCATTGCTCCTTGATGGCAGAGCCTTCAGTGAGGCCTCCTCCCGGCACTGCCCTTATGACCAAAGTGCTGTGTGGGAGCTGTTGCCAGACAGGTGTTTGCAGGCCCTTTCTCTTGGACTCCTGCCACTTACGAAGCCACAACTGAAGTGTATCACTGCAAGGACAGCAGTTTTTCATGCCCTGATCCCATTGGGGAAGGCAAAGACAGAATGGTTGATGAACAGGACTGTTGGGCTGAGGTGATAAAAACAGATTTGCGATGAGCCCACCTTGAGCAAGCTCAGGTCTAGCTCTGGCATGTGGGACAGGCACTGACCTGTCTGCAGGGAGGTCTCTATATGTGGGAACAGTTTGAGATGCTCCCTGCTACTGCTCCTTTTCAGGCTTCATTTCAGGGAAATGATCCCAGCAGGTGCTTCCAGAACCCTGGAGACAAAAGTCTATTCAGCCGTACAGGAGGCTTCTTGAAGAAAGATGCTTCACAACACTTTCATTTCTAGACAGCCACAGTTCCCTTCAGTGAGGCGAAGCTTTCTTGTGTTGCCCTGCCTACACCTCATTTAGGCGACAAGTCAACAAGGAGAAATAAAAGCTCCTGCTAAGTAGAAAATCTTCTCCTTAAAAGGAAAAAAAAATACGTGAATGTATAAAATCCTAGTAGAATTATTTCTTTTTCTATGCTGCAGTTGGTTTTGTTGTGTTGGTGGTGCTTGTGGCCTGCTTTTTGCAATAGTGGTTTCGTTCTGCAATCTGCCAACTGCATACCTGCCCCTTGCTTTAACACCCCGACAGGCCCAACTTCTCCCCAGGCTGGAGCTGGTTTGAAAGACACCAGCTAAACTAATAAATACTTCTCGTGATGAGTTGCAAATTTTGCTTAATTGAATCTTTGAAGGCAAAAAGGGGAGTGAAGGGCCCATTAAATGAATTATTTCAATATAGCAATCAGGTGATGCAGGCTCTTCTGCGTTTATTAAAAGGCCAAGTCAGCTCTAAGCTCAGCTGTGCGAGAACAGCCCAGAAAGCTGGCCAGTTCTTGTACTGTGCTGCTGTTTTAGGGCCAGATCTCTCTCCCTGAACAGCATATTTTAAAGTGTCCATGTGAATTCTTATTAGGCATCCAAACACGGATATAAACTCATGCATTGTAAACAGAATTACTCTGCACAGAAACCAAGAAAAATGCAGTAAGGTCTTTTATTTTCTTTATCAGGTTACCCAGGCATGGCTTTTTTTCAGAAAGTCCACCCACGCAGAGAGACTGGGGAATGCCAAAGCTGCATGAATTTTAATTATGCTAGACATGCAACAAGGGGCTACCTTGTAAGGAATAAAGTTAATAAAACATGGATATGGGCTTAATTCTGCTTAATAAGCAGCCCTGGCAGTGCACATTTTAGATGTAATTTACACAGCGTGGAAATTTGGTACAATTCTTAAGAGGTGTCTGCATGCAGACTTTCAAACTCAACAGTGCCTTCCTATTGGAAGAGATTTGTTGCTATGCTGCTGTAAAATGGTGAATTAGGCCATTCATAATTATGGGCCAGAGATGGGCGTCTTTCTTTTTCCCATTCAACTACAGCAATGTGCACACACATTTTAAAGCGGTATTAAATGTAAATCTCTTCCTTAATTTTCATGTATGCATTTTCAGTAGCTCTGCAGATAAAACAGCAAAAAACCTGCATATGTTTGTATCTTTAGTTAGCTCTGTGTGTACAGCATTAGTAAAGCAGAGATATGCCTAATGACTGAATCTACAGAACACAGCCCATGGCTTTTGAAGGCTCTATGAAAAATAAACAGGATATTCTGTTAGCAACCCTGCGGGAATTATTGCACTTCACTAAGGAAAGATGCCAATAACCTCCGTTTTGACCTAGTTAGATCATTCTGTTTAGGAAGGTAAGGGAATGCAATTCTAGATCTCTTCTCTGCTCAAGTCACCAAAGCCCTGAAATTCAGCCAGGCCTTCATTTTAAACCTCAGCACTAAGGACAGAAGAGTTTATTTATCAAGAGAATGAAACCTCAGAAATGGCAGTGTCTTGAAATACTGATATTGATCATTTTCCATAGTGAGTGCCTAATGCAGAGGCTCCTGTATGTTTGGGGTGGGGTGGGGATACTTAGTGAGCACAGTGAGTCTTAACCTCTGCCTGTTCCTCTGTGCCAGATGGGGTCTTTCTCCACAAACTGCAGGAGGAGCACTGGCATAGCTCTCCAATGTCATCAAAACAATCTGTCTTGGTTATTTTATGAATCGGTGCTACTCTTGCATTCCCTTTTCATAGGGTGCACTGTGCAGCTTTGCAGACTTGGACTGAAGTGAGGAGGAAGCCCGTAGAGAAAATGCATGCGAGAAAAATTGCCATAATAACTATATAACATAGATATTGTTTTATATATAATTGTGTTCTAAAACTATGTTCCTTAAAGAAAAATGCTGTATTGGCCCAGTTTGCTCAAACAATTCAGCTTCCATTGGTAGCAATGAGGAATGCAGCCTGTGAATTTCACAGGGGCTAGTTGGTTTGGAGCAGTGTAGGCTGCACAACCCTCAAAGAGGGGTAGCTGATACAGATGAAAATGGGAGATGTTTTGAGCCCTGTTTACCCAAATGGAAGTTAAAGGAGAGAACTTCCACCTTTAGAGATGAAAGCACATGGAGGCTTTTCTGTTTCACTTGGCAGCCCACCAAAGGTAACATTTCACTGGTGAGGGTGACAGTGCAGGAGCATGATGAGGTTGGCCTTCCATTCTCCAGCTCAAAACCACTCTGGCCTTGCTTGGTGTTTATAAAAGCTTGGGCTCTTCAGAAAGTTTTGTGAAGTTGGGGCATGATCTGACCCGTGCAGAGCAGATGCGCATGTCAGTAATGTCATCAGGAGCTCATGGCACTGTGCCCGTGTTCAGAACCAAACCCTGTGGACTCCTTGGCCATCTATAGATAAAGACAGACCTGCATGTTGGCAAATGCAACACTACATTCAGTTTCACAAGCTTTGGCTTAATTTAATTCAGTCACTGCAGAAGCAGGAAAGACCTGGGAGAAGCCTTTCTTCTTAAGAGTTGCAGCAACTCTCTTTTCAGTTCCACAAATCATCAGGAAAAAAAATACTGTGACCGACTTTATCACTGATTAGGATCAGTTTTAAGTGCAGAGCTGCTGCTCCTAGTTTACAGCTACACAACAAAACAAATTAGTCGCACGTCAAAATAACTGGAACTTATCTATTATGGGGTGATAAACCAGCATTTTTTCACCAGAGATTTGAAGACTACAGGCAAAAAAAGTATCTTTATATATAGATGGAAAACCTTTTTCTTGAGAAGATATGAAGATATGCTCACGTCCTTTGAAGATGAAGCTTTGGATAATTCACTGGGAGTTCAGACAGTGATTCTCTGATTGCAAACAGCTTTCTTTAGGCCATGCCTGTACCTCGTACTGCAATAATTCTTTGATGTCAAGTGAAATAATCTGATAGAGAAAATTAAAATATGAAGCATTTTAGCTACAGGAAAGGGAAGAAAAATCTTTATTGATTGGGATGGTGAAATCTGCTCAAAAAAAGTTGGCAGGAGTTAAAAACAGATCAACAGCCTGGAGAACCTGATTCCACCTTGTTTTGGTACGCATAGAGACTAAGAGTAAAAATCAGGAAGTTATGCCAGAGTTTAGTTAATCTTTATGGACATAATGGGTGGTTGTTTCAGTTGTCTTTTTCCACCAATACATTAAAATAATTTAGAGCGGAAGTCTAGAGGTGAAGAATTTAGAAAATTTTTAGAACTTAGAAGTGAAGTAGTTAAAAAGATCATTTTGCTAAAGCTGGTAATTCCTAGGGTGTGTCACCAACTGGTTTAAAATGCTCTCGTCAGCTGGAAACATGCATCACCCCTACACCTTCAGGACCGGATTAGTCCCGTCCTGCCACTGCTACTGGCGAAAGTGTAGCTGGGGCAGGTTCTCTCTTCACAGCCGAGATCCCCTCTCCCTCCACCCTGACGCCTGTGCGCTCCCCCAAGTATCTTGCTCGTCACCTAACTAACCCAGCAGCTACCATCGCTACCTGTTACTTGAACCTGAAATCTGGAGAGCACCATCCTTGTGGCAGCAACAGCAGTTACTTCTCTGGATAACTAGAGATGTATCTGCACCTTCAATTTTGTTCGGTGCGGTTTTGTGGCTGGAGATACGCGGGAGCCAGCCCAGCACCTGCTGATGGCGGTGTGTCGTGGGACCGCTGTGGCCGGGGGCAGTCCAGCAGGGTCCACCGCCGCTGGAGCCGCCCGCACGCTCCCCGGCCGAGGAACCGGCCCCCGGCAGAGCAGCCCTCGGGCTGCCGGGGTTGTCCCTTCTCTCTGCTTCCAGGAAGAAGCAGAGAAAGCCACGGACACGCTCGGCTGCCGAGGCTGGGTGCTCGGGCGCCGACAGCAGTGGCCAAGGAGGCGGCCGGGGTGGCAGGCGGCTCCGCCGGGAGGGCTGCGGTCCCGGGGAAGCCCGGCTGCCCGCGGGGGCGGCGGGTCTGCCCGGGCGGAGGGGCAGAGCCGCCGCGGAGCTGCAGTTGCCTCGCTTTGCCTGCGCGGTATTTCTCATCCAAACCTCGATCACGTAGGATTGCGTAGAGGAGGGCGAGCGGGAGCAGCTGCAATTCTCCCTGAGCCCAAAGCCCGGAGCCCGGCTTCTGCCCGGCCGCCGCGGGGCTGCGGGGCTCCCCGTCGCCTTGGCAGCGGCTCTGCGCAGCGTGGGCGTCCGGGGGGGCTTCCCCGGCCCCTCCCTCCCCTCTCCTCCCCCCACCTCTCCTCGCCTCCCCCCTCCGGGGTCGGGCAGGAGGATGCAGGCGGGAAGCGGGCGCGGCTCGGCTCCTCCTCGCCCCGCCGCCGTCGGGCGGCACCGCGGAGCATCCTGAGCCCCGCNCCCCGCCGCGGCAGCCGGGCCCGGGGCCGCCCCGGTGCCGAGCGCTCGGCGGCCGCCCGGTCGGCCGGACGATGTGGGTTGCTGCCGTCGGGGAGAGCCGGTGCCGGGGCAGAGGCGGCGACCAGGGCAGGAGAAGCTGCGCCAGCCATGGCGCTGTGAGCTCGGGGCGCCGAGCTGCGGCGATGTGAGGCCGCACTCGCGGCCGGGCGCTTCTTTTTTTTTTTTTTTTTTTTTTTTT